>OVBA01007374.1:0-14738 GCA_900406435.1 Lepidium aucheri | reverse complement strand
CTGTAACTTTTCTAATCTGAAAAACTATATCTAAAAACGTGTTTTTAACCTGATATATAGAGTAAACCAAATTGGTACAAAAATAAGGAAATCTGATTTTCGCTTCGCAGGGCCATTGATCGATCAATCTTTCAGCTGCTCGATCAATCAATGTTTCTTCATTCGATCGTGAAGCTTCCAAATCGTGCAAAGGATCATGCGTAACTTCTTCTTAAATAGCTCAATCGATCTCTGAATGCTCGGTCGTGCAGTAGATCGTGCGCACGATATAGATGGATGGAGGCCGATCGTATCAAGCATGAGAAGTCGATCAATGGGTCGAGCGTAGTTTTCTTCTTTAAAGTAGTGACCGATCAATCTTGGTGTTGATCGATCGATCCTTCATCTCATAGCGGAAAAATTCAAAGTTAAGCTCCAATCTTGCTCAGCAGGTGGAATCCAAAGCATCCTTGCATTTTGTACCTGAAAGAATTCTAAAAACACAACAAATACTAAAGAAAACATATGAATTAGTAAGCTATAAGTCGGTATAAATGAGGTATATCAATGAGCTGGAACTACAAGGAACGCTTCATGTCTTTGTCCTCATGTTTTCCGTCTGAGTTGTTGCTCTGAGTATGATCCTTGATGTGGATAGGAATAGTCTTTATTCTGAACCGCTCTTCCCTCGAGATAGATTGGTTGAGGCAAGTACTTGAGGTTGCCTTCGTTGGGGTTCTTCCGATCTTCCTCGCATACAGGCTTCGAGGTGGAGGTCTGAGAGGTACACAATCCTTCTTGATTGATGCTCCCTTAGGTATTCCAACAGCTGGCCCAATACTCCTTAGCTCTATTTTAGCTTCTTTTCTGCTCTTTTTACCTGACTGGACTCCAAACTCCAAATGCAAATGCAAAAGTGCAAACAAGCCTAAATGGTTCTAAGTACAAGGAAAATCTATATAGGTGAATGCAAAACAACCTTAAATAAGACTCTAAAAACATTAAAAATCACACACATCAGCTCCCCCAAACTTAGATCTTGCTTGGCCTAAAGCAAGTGTAATGACCTAAGATGGAAAAACTGCACACAAAATGGACACATCTCATCCAACGAGTAACTTGTGTAAGCTAGGACCGTAATCCACAAGTGAGCTCTATCATTTTGGAAACCGCAATGTAATCATCCTCAAGAATTGCATTCAACCTATAGATTCCTAATACCTAAACCGGTCTCTAAAGGTTTGAGTCCAATTCCTTATTTCTTTTAGGTGCGGTCCTTAAAAGGGACTAGAGATCAACGAGTACATAATTCAACTTTCCTAAGGTTAGCATGATCATTTTTTTCAACTCAAGTGGTTCCCTATCATCCACACTTTTGCTGCCTGCTTGTTTATTCTTTTTTTTTTCTTTTTTTTTTATATATGCCCTTTTGGCTTTTCCGAAGTTGGCTTACACAAACATGAAAGGCTACGGGTTTACACCTCCTTCTAAGTTGCTTCACCAACCCGCATATGGAGTAAGCAACGGATATACACGGTCGTAAAAGGTTACGGGTTTACGCATCCTTCCAGCCGCTTCACCTTTACCACTTACTCGTTTTTTTTTGGTGGGCAGCTTTTCATTTATCGTTTTTCCACTTAACTTGAGAGGGTTTTACCACATACATACTTTGGATCATGCTAAACATAAATAAGGAAGGTATTTGATGCATCTCTAGGACCTAAATCTGCAATTCAATTTTAATTTTAGAAGGAATCAAACAAGGCCTTTTCAAGACACATCACAGGCAAAGTTCACTAAGGTGAATGATCCGCCCGAAAACTTTCCAAAATGGCAAATTACCAATCAAGAGCATTCACAATGATTACTAGCTAACTTAACAAGGTTTTCCCATCATCAAGACAATTCTCATATAACAAGTACGGATGCATGAATCCTTTGTGAGTGCAACCTATGTTCAAAGCTAAATGGATGCCTTATATGCTATGAAATGCAACAATAAAATCCAACAAAGAAAATTCTAAACGGATTTTTATAACCTAAATGAATGCATGCAAAGCAGAAAATAAGAACACAAGAAATAATGTGAGAGTACTCTAGATCCCATTCGAAAACTTAAATCACACAGTCCCTTGTGTGTATAAAAGTCTAAGAGAGTTGTCTAGACAAACAAAAGGCAAAAATTATAAAAAATAAAATTGTATGTACAATGGTTTTGGAGTATGTACCTAAAAGTCGAAAAGTGAGCAGTCAAGGCGTTCATGTCCACGAATGTATAACTGTGATGGTCTAGATATTCTCTTGGAGCTAGTCCTTCGCATGGTGAGATGTGCTGTGGTTTGTCGAAGTGATCCTCGTGGGTGTGATTGGCGAGGGATGCATGCGAGGGGTCTGGTTGGGAGGTCTGTCCTGGATTGGCTTGAGTGCTGCTGTGGCGCCTGTGTCTCTTCTTTCCCCTTCTCTTGTAGACCAGCATGTTATTGACTGATTGACGTTGCGACTGTTCCTGGCATGCTTCGTGGGAGCTGGTGGCTGCTGATGTTGAGTGTCTCTTTGCGGATGGCGGCGAATCATGTGTACGAGGCTGTGATGACATCCTGCTGACCGATGACTGCAGCCTATCAATTGCTTTTCAAAGCTCTGAACGCTTACTGTGCCACTCTTCCTTTTCTTTTGCGAAGCCCTTGACCTTTTTGAGAAGCCATTTTCCCAACTTCTGAAGCTTCCCGATGCGTTTGTGGGTTTCTTTGGTTGCCGTACCTTGGTTCTTCTTCTGGAATTCTTCAAACAGGTAGGACTCTGGATCAACCTCGTCTTTGTTCACGTCCTCTTCGGCTTGCTGAGCTTGCTGTCCTCGAGATGCTTCACCAAGGAGAAATGCAAGGGGCAGAATGAAAGTCACGTTCTCTCTTACGTCAAGTGAGGTATATCCAGGGCAAGGGAGAGCGATTCTAGCGTTGGACTTCTCTGGGTGGTCGAACTTATACACGGCTTGACCATCAAACTCGCCTTTAGCAAAGAGGCTTTCTCCTTGGAGGTACTTCAGGTCCATGAATTGTGGCTCAACCCAATTCCTACTGTCCCGTCCAACAGTACTCCACAAGCTTCCAAAATCTGCATTACCACTCTACTAATGTAGATGTGCTCGACCTTCCCAATTTCTCTTCCGGCTTGTGTTATTGCCCGCTTGCGGTAGGTCATAAAATGCTTAGCAAACCATATCCAGCATCTGCATCTCCCCGAGGTTGAGTGGCAAGGTTGAAGGTCTGGCGAAAAGTACGTTGGTGATGACTCTCTTTGCATAGTTGATGACGGGGTTTCTAATCTATCCCTTGCTTCTCGATGAGTCGTATTTCCCGTAACCTGACAGCATGTTCCAGACCTTGTTGATCTATTCTTCCTCTATATCCGAGTACTCCAAGTCTCCGAATCAAAAGCTGAAGATTACATCCATTTGCTTTAATTTTACGGTGTAGAGCTTGTCATAGACTGTGAATGTTATGTAACCAGCTCTGTTCCTCTCAATCAGGACGGGTACCTTGTTTGAATACACTCAGAGATCCATGGTTGCCAAAAATTGCAATATCTCCTCGATATAAGAGCTCGCCACACTATACATTAACATCATAATCCCTAGTGAGTTGAAGATCTTATCCACATCGTTGGTAATGATCAGCCTATTCATCGTCCCGATGTGTGGATAGTACGTCCCCTTGATACTCATCATCCTAAGGGCTTCATACGCTTGGTCGGAATTATTAACCTTCCTCGCGGCTCTCCCTTGTTTCTCAGCTTATTTCTCCCCATAGTCTGCCCTCGCCTCTTTTTCCGAGTTACCACTCTGCTTCAATGCTTCTATGGTTTCTTTGTATTTGGTTGTCTTCTCTCCCGATCTCCTGCTAGCTGCAGCTCTTGTTCTCCTTGGCTCCTCACGCTCATACTCGACATCCATGGGCGAGGCTTGCCCATCATCGCTGCTTTCAGAGTCACTATCCTTGCTTGTAGATGGCGAGGCAATGTGCCTCCCTTTTCTCTTGTCTTGCGCAGAACTCCCCTCTTCGCACTGAGGTTGCACGAACCTCTAGCCCATAGGTTCTCTAACTAACTCGCTTGCTGTCTTTTTGACTGGCACTTCCTTCTTCTTCTGGCTAAGCATCTTGTCCTCGCCGTCTGACTGCACAACAAAACGGCAAGTTCGAGCTTCACAATCTATTTCCGACCTATTCGGCGGTGAGTCTTCTAACCCCGCCTTCATCTCTTTCCTTCCACTTCTCCGTGCATCTTGCATGAATTTGGTACGAAACTCCTTGCTCTTCCTCTTATCCCTTGAGGACATGTTTGAGAATTCAAAAAGACGGCTTCTTGCATCTGGAAAACTGAAGTTGCTATTGCAGATGCGGCGAGCTTTTGTCTGAAGATTGAACTCTCCACCGTCTATTCTCTACTTGCTGTATTTCCTCGAGCCAGAATCCTTGTTTTCTTCATCTCTGATCAAATTTCTGGCGCAAAGGGAGAGTGTTTCTGTCTTGTAGAGTTTTTCAGAGACTAATAAGGAAGGAGGAGACAATTTCGGCTCCCAATGTCACCTCGTGGTCAGTCCTTGGAGCTGACCAAATCTCAGCTCTTGATTTCAAATTATGAAATCTTGGCCGATCTTAACCATCTGATCTCTTTGACTCAGATTTGACCATCCCTTAACATTAGCTAATTTTGTTAGCTTGTGGGCCCTACCTGGTGAGATGGAATCGAGATAACCCACTGCTCCTTTGTAACCGATAGCCTGGTACCTTGCACCTTATCCTCGCAGTTGGATCCGAGGCTTGAATACCCATTTAGAAAAACCAAGCTTGAACCTCTCTTGTCATTATGCTCAGTAACTTTTCCGAACCTTGACAATTCCCTGATTGTGATAATATCTAGAAACACAAATGATTAGTCACAATATCAAGAATGGCTTAGTATGAAGCATCAACACAATTTAGTTCAAATCCAAGAATTCAATGAACAATGGGTGAGATTTAAGTGTAATAAGACTTATTTGGCTAGAAAACTATATATAAGGATACTCAGGTTGTGCAAGTAGGTATATGAGTGGTGTTCAAGGCAATGTGAACACTACTCTAACACTTCCTCAACTTTTGCCATGAGGGATACTAGTCCTTCGCCAAATACATCTCATTCCTCGTGTCCTTGCCTTCGAGGGTTATATACCTGGCAGGCTGGTTCTTAGCTTATTGTGAGTATCATTCCCTCTCGTTTTACAAGATTGCTGCCATAATGATGTTCTTGGTACATCGTACCTGAAACACATATAGACATTCCAAATACCCAAATAACAAAGATAAAAAATGAAATGTTCTCCAAAACAAAATAAAAACTAAAACAACTTTAAACAAAATTATAACGAGTTTTTAAAGGTAAAGGATAGACATGGGATTCCCTACTAAGTGAACTTTTTTAGAATCACAAGCTTGACTCTCCATACTATCTCTAGTATGGGTATGTGAGGGAAACTAGAGCTCCCTCGGTGACCACCTCGGCCATTTCCTTAGTGGTTTCTTCGATTTTGAAACACTACCCATTAATGGTTGGTTTCTTCGCCCCTTCTTTGAGGTTGAACATCATTCTAATACTGTCTCCAACCTTCAATTCAATAGTCATGTTCCTCACATCGATCAATGGTGTAACTAATGTTGAGAATGGTCTACCCAATAGCAACAAATTTATAGGTTCTTCATCCATTTCTAAAACCATGAAGTCTGTCGAGACAAGAACATCTCCAACATTGAAAGGAACATCCTCGAGCAGTCCCCTCGGTTGTCTGGTGGTTCTATCCACGAGGACAAGTGATATCTTGCAGTCCATGAACTTTGAATACCCCAATTTTTGACCAGTGATCAGTGAAATAAGACTAATAGTGCCCCAAGATCGCACATGCAATTGATGAATGTCAAATGACCCACAACACATGGAAGTGTACAGCTCCCCGGGTTATCTAACTTTTCTGCAATGAGCCTCTTTTTTTGATGCGGCAGAATTGGTATCAAGATTGATCTAACTGGTTGAGTCTCAATGGCCATGCACTCCTCCTCCCTTTCCTTTAGAGTATCTTTCAAAAACTTTTTATATTGTGGAATCAAGACAAAAGCGTCCAATATGGGTATCTTTAACTCAATACCACTCATTTGCTCGTCAAAGAGAACTTTTTGCTTCTTAACTTGATTCTTCTTCAATCTTGAAGGGAACAATGTTTTAATTTTGGTGGCGACCACATGTGAAATTCCTTCTTTTGTGTTCTGCTTGGGACTGTCGGACTCCTCTCCTTGCAGCACAGGCGCGCGAGGGGTCTCCTTGAGTTGTGTAGGATTTGCAACTTATTCAATGATCAGATTTTCATCAACCTCTCCTCGCGGCACTGGCCTACGAGGTATATCCTCGAGTTGTTCATGTTCGGTTGTTTCCTTGTTTTTTTCCGCCTCCCCTTCTTGAATAACATTGTCCTTGATGTTCTCCTTCGTTTTAGCCACTTGTGGGAGCACTTTTCCGCTGCAAAGGGTGATGGATTGAACCACGTATTCCTTGGGGTTTTGGACCACTTTCTCGGGAAGTTGGCCGCTAGTTTTTATCGATGATGAAGCTTGATTTCTCTCCACATACTTTAGCCTTGCATTGAAGGTCTCAAACTTGCAGTTGAGGTCATTATAAGTAGTTTCAATGCGGTTATATACCTTGCCAAACTTCTTGTTGATTTCTGTTTTTGAGCCATTTGGCATTGAATTATTTGTTGAAGCATGTTCATTACTTCCTGTGAATTCTCTTGTGCGGGTTAAGGTTGTGTGGCGGCTGGTACAGGTTTTAGACTCTGTTGTCATTGCTCTTTTAGAATCCATGCACGTTGCTTTGGTGGGTAGACATTATCTTGTGAGTTAGGTACATTTGCTTCTATAGCTCAAGTTTGGGTTTTGTTTGTAGTTTACGCAAGGCTTGGATCCACCTTGATTTTGAACAAAGCAAATTTCCTCAACTTTTTCATCCTCCCCTTCTTGTATTTGTTCCTCTTCTACGAGATTCACTTGCTTTGTATGGACCATAAGCAGCTTGTCCAATTTCTCGTGTAGTTGCTTCAATTCCTTATGTGCGGATGTATCAGATTCAGAGGTACCACGTACAGCTCGGTCGTACTCCTCGTCATATAGACCATCAGCTAAAGTGAGATTCCTATAAGTGCTCTTCCCTCCTCAATCTCATGTTGTTGAAAACTACCGTGAACTACGGTATCAAGAAGTATACGGATCCTTGGATGGTCTCTTCGGTAGAATTTGCTGAGGATAGTGTCTTCCTGGAATTCGTGGTTTGGTCATTGGGACTGATATACCTTATAGTGATCCCATGCTTCAGCAAGTGACTCGGTGCTTTGTTGCACGAAATTAGAGATGTTGTTTCTCAACTTGGCTGTCCTCGAATTAGAAAAGAATTTAGGGAGGAAGAGGTGTTTGCATTCTGGCCAAGTGGTAGTGGTGCCCAAAGGTAAGTGCTGTTTCCATTAGGCTCTGTCTCTAAGAAAGAAAGGAAAGAGCCGTAGTTTCGCATCCTCGCTTACTTCGTTGATGCGAGTGAGAGTGCATAGTCTTTCAAACTCGCTGAGATGGTCGAGGGAGTCCTCAGAGGCTAATCTGTGGAACTTGTTGTTTTGCACCATGGAGATCAGTACGCTCTTTCTCTCGAAGTTGTTGTTCTGAATGACCAGTGGTTGGATGCCAATTTGTTGAGTATGGATACTTGGGGCATCACTCGCACCAATGTAGTGAGGGTGACAAACCTGAGGGTGTGCTCGCGCCTGGGGAGCTGCTACATCTGGTAACGGTGGTGTTCCATATGTGGTTGTGCCAGGTGTTGTGTTGTCCATTTCAGGCGGCTGCTGCTGCATCCTTGTATGTTGTCTTCTGAGTTCACGAGGAAGCAAGTTGATATTGTTGATGCGTTGCAGAAGGTTGTGATGGCCTTTCAAACGCGTCTGCATAAACTGGTCAACTGGTTTGAATCTTCACTTAACTTGTAGGAGTTAAGGTTGAGGCTGAAAGAATTAGGTCTATCCTCGGGTTCGGACGTTGAGGTGTATCTGTGAGGCTTGCCAAGACAGAATCAATGAGTTTTTCAATACTTTTTGAGCTTGGTCCTTAAAGATTCAAGCTTTTGGAGCAAAGATAAGTGCTTCAGCGCAATAAACACACAAACTTGATCCTGAGACGAATATATTATAGATTGTAATAAACAAAATTCCAATTTGGAAACGATGCCAATTTGATAAAAAAAGTTTTAGCAATTTCTCCTATCAAATCATTGAGTAAGGTAAGTGAGGGTGAAATGTCAAACCAATACTCGGAATGGCTTACGAGCAACCTATGTATGACCACGTCCTAGTCCATGCAAACCTAAACATTCTATCACAATGCTAGATCATTGATAAACTAAACCAACGAATGGGCATAAAGGATAAAATAAGCTACAAGACAAAATGAAATCAAAGCAAACAGAAATAGCTATAAAACAGAGTGTTATTCGAAATAGGGTTTCAAACAAATTAGAAAGGAGGATCTAAAGGATTGGGTGGTTGATCGGTGATGAACTCGGCGATCCTCCTTACCGGATTTCTTTTGAGCAATCTCTAGACTAGGAAATGGGTTAGATCAACTCGCTCTCGTGGAGGAGATCTCGCTCCGAACCGGCTGATCCATATGGCTCTCACCGCGATCTCACCGATCTGGATGCATAAAGCTTGGCCTAAGTTTGTCTAATGGCCGATCTGCATATTAGATCTCTCTTCGATGGACCGTACCATCTCTAGTAAGGATCAGGGCTTTCATTTCCGTTAGTGCTAGCTTCTGGTCATGACCCGAATCAGATCTCAGCTGATCAGGAAGAGATAGGCTTAAAGCACAGCCTTACTAGAAGAGATCAACGTTAACAATCGGCTAGCTAGCTGAGGGAATCATTGATTTCACCTCCGATCTCCCCATCCTCGAAATCCAAGGGGATCTACTTGCTCCTCATTTTGAGAGGGAGGAGGAATGTGGTAGATTCCGATAGCATATTCAAAGAAGAAAAACTAAGATGCAAAAGTAAAGAAGTAAAAGAAAACTATCATCAACTAATTCATTCCATAATCAACAGTCCATTCATAAACAAACCTTAGAGTAAAGCTTAAAATGAAAATAGCATAAAGATATAGTTTTTTCGGCTAAACAAGCAGATGATGACATAAGAGTCATTAGAAGGGTATTTATAGGGTCATTCTCATAACCCTAATGGTCAAACCGACCTAAGTCGGTCAACCAGGTAGTCTGTGAAGCTTCCCTCGGAGTTCTTGCGCGAGCTTGAACTACAAGGAACGGTTCATATCTGATGAGGGCATCAAGCCAATGGAACCAAGCAGACCCATGACCAGAGCTAGAGCATGCAAGCTTAGGGAGCAACTAGGAGAAACTGTGGCTGAAGTGCTAAGCAAAGAAGAGGATGCTTCTTCACCGGACCGCACCAAAATTGACCAGAGCCATGTTGAAGTGTTTTCAAGAAGTGCGAAGAATACAAAGGACTCAGACCAAGACCAAGCATCACCTCAAGAAGCGAACCAAGACATTCAAGACATTCAAGAAGCTGATCAAGAGGGCCAATAACCGTCAAGACGTGAGCTGGAAGCAACCAACAAGGCTTGGCCTTTCATTCGGTCCAACAAGGTATGTTTTGTGTTTAATATAAATGTCTTTGCAGGTCTACCAAGCCTAATGGCTCCAGCTTCTTAGAATAGAGAGTCCTAGATTCCATAGGCCTTTTAATTTTGTTTAATAAGTGGCCAAGGCTTCAGAATGTGAAGCAAGACCACAACCGAACTCTAAGTTAGTTGTTTTGCGTTTTTGTTTCTTGTTTACTTGTTCATGGGCTGCGACCTATCTTTGTTTTGTTTTTTTTTTGCTTTGAGTCGGCCCTAGGGCTAGCTGATAGGACCATCATATAAGGTCCCTTTGCAGCCGTGTAACTTTTTTCAACTTGATTATCAATAAAGATCAAACTTTTTCTACATAGAAAAACCTAGCCGTTGGAAGCTTAGCCGCTTTGTCTAAACGTGCAAACCACACCAAGTGATCTTGAGAGGATTCCCCTTAATCAGAAGTGTGTCCGAGTGTATCAAGAAGCCACAATTCTTCTTGTGGATCACTGTTCAATCCACCAACTTCCGCATCACATCCACTTCTTAGCAAAGGAAGTACTTCGGTTTCCCTTTGATTGAGATTCATTCCCAACAACCTTAGAGAAGCACCTTGAGGCGTGTATCATTATGGTATCAGAGCCAAAGGTTTCCTAGAAGGTTGTATCTATCCTTAATCTTCATTTTTATCATGTTTTTGTTTCAATATTTGCTTCATTGCTATCGCATAGGTTGTTAGTTGAGTTTTCTGACTTGTTTGAACTATTGTTTGCTTAGATCCGAGTTTAAACTTGTTTCTGACGGCTAGAGTTCTTAGTTTTCAATTGTAGAAGACAAAGAAATCGGTTGTTTAATCCCTAAACTCGTGTAGGCTGCAGAGAATTGTGTTGTTTCCATAAAATCGTTCTTTCCATTTTTGCGTTTTTACTTCTTTTCACATTTTACTTTTACAAAAAAAAAGAAAAAGAAAAGTAACTGCGTATTTTTCGTGTGTAGGAGCATGAGAATCAAGCCAACATACCGAACATAGCTGAAACATTGGCTCAGCTCCAAGCTCAACTACAAGCCATCAACACATGCATGGATCGCTGGGAGCCAAGATCGGGTTACAGCCGCATGTCCGCACAGTCAAGGGACTGTGATACGGATGCATATAGGGAGTAAGAATTTGATCCAGACCCTGATGATCCACCTCCTAGATACCATACCACACGAATGAGGGATCCACAACACCGTGGACGTGAACAAGAGGACCTGGTACGCGCTAGTACCGATTCGAAGCTTACTGCACCCACATTTGCTGGTAAGATTGATCCAGAAGCATACTTGGATTGGAAGAAGAGGATGGAATACATCTTCGAATGCTATCACTATGCTGATCACAAGAGAGTGAGCTTTGCTGCTGCTTAACTCACGGACAACGCCTTATAATGGTGAGATCGTGACATGGCCGAACGAAGATGCCACCATTACAACCAAGTCATTACTTGGGAGGAAATGAAGTTCAACCTTATAAAAAGATATGTGCCTCTATATTTTCATAGAGAGTTACACAAGAGGTTTCGTAAGTTGGTGCAGAGAAATGGGTCCGTGGAGGAGTACTTTGAAGAGTTTGAATATTTGAAGAACCGGAGAAGACTATTATGGCTCAAATTTTGGATGGTATACAAGACAGAATAGCAAGAAAAGTGGAGAGGCAGCCATATCATGAGTTGAGAGAGTTACTGCACTTTGCCATACAAGCTGAGCAACACATCAAGAAAAAGACGGCTACATCCAACTGCACCAAGAACAACAACTCTTGGACCGCACCCGCCACAAGGCCACAAGACAAAGGCAAAGCTATTGAGCAAGATAGTCGCTAGAAGAAAGCTGAACAAGAACCAGCTAAGAGTCAAAGACCTGAGGTTAGTAAAGTTTCAAATTCTACTAGGACTCGTGACATTGTGTGTTTCAAGTGTCAAGGTCGCGGACATATGGCTAGAGAATATCCAAACCAAAGGACAATGAGTGTCACCAATGGAGGAGAGTATGAATCACAAGATGAGAACGAGATGGAGGTAGATGAAGCAGTAGGAGAGGCTAAGGAAACTGTAGCCTACCGAGATGTAGGAGATCTCCTTGCAGCTCACCGCATTCTTAGTTCTATGGTTGTGCCGGATGAAACCGCACAAAGAGAAAACATCTTCCACTCAAGATGTACCATAAGTGGCAAGGTATGTAATCTCATTATTGATAGTAGTTCATGTACTAACGTGGCTAGCAAGTCTTTGGTTGAGAAATTAGGTCTCACCATGACAAAGCATCCAAGGCCATACCGCTTGAGATGACTCAACAACAAAGTAGAGATCAAAGTCTCCGAGCAAGTGACCGTGCCTTTCAGTATTGGAACATACCAAGACCATGCACTATGTGATGTAGCTCCCATGCAAGTTGGACATCTTCTACTTGGTAGACCGTGGCAGTTTGACAATGAGGCGCTACACAATGGCCGCACCAACTTCTACTCGTTCGTGCATGACAAACACAAGTATAGCTTGGCACCTTTAACACCAGCACAAGTGCATGAGCTTCAGCTGAAAATGGTTATGTCCACCAAGGTTAATAAACCTGATCTCTTGTGACTCCGAGTGTTATTGAGAAGACCTTGTGTGCCAAGCAAACCGTGCTACTAATGCTCTTCAAAGAGAATGTGTGTCTTGAGATGTCTTGTACAGATTTACCACCAAGAATCCGTGAGCTCTTAGAGCAACTTAAAGACGTGTTTCCAGAAGAGACACCAGCTGGGTTACCACCAATTTGAGGCATAGAACACCAGATTGACTTTGTTCCCGGTTCAGCACTACCAAACCATGCGGCTTACCGCATTAATCCACAAGAAGCTAAGGAAATAGAGCAGCAAGTTCAACACCTATTGGACAAAGGATACATCTGTGAAATCCTTAGTCCATGTGCTGTTCCAGTATTGCTCGTGCCAAAGAAGGATGGATTATGGAGGATGTGTGTAGACTGTCGTGCAATCAACAACATCACCATCAAATACCACCATCCCATTCCACGTTTAGATGATATGCTAGATGAACTTCATGGAGCCACTATCTTCTCCAAGATAGATCTCAAGAGTGGCTATCATCAGGTTCGGATGAANTGAAAGAAGGTGATGAGTGGAAGACCGCCTTCAAAACCAAACAAGGTTTGTATGAGTGGCTTGTGAAGCTGTTTGGACTCACCAATGCACCAAGCACATTCATGAGACTCATGAACCAAGTCTTAAGGGCTTACATCNGTTGTTTATTTTGATGACATTCTTGTTTATAATTCATGTTTGTCCGATCACTTAATGCACCTTAAGCAAGTACTAGAGACTCTTCGACAAGAAAGCCTCTATGCAAACCTTAAGAAGTGCACCTTTTGCATTAATGAGCTTGTGTTTTTAGGCTTTGTCATAAGTTCACAAGAAATTCGTGTAGATCAAGAAAAGATCAAAGTTATTCATGAATGGCCAACACCTACATCAATTGGTCATATAAGGAGCTTTCACGGCTTGGCAAGCTTCTACCGCCGCTTTGTCAAGAACTTTACCAACATAGCTGCTCCTCTTACAGCCATTATCAAGAAGGATGTTCCATTCAAATTGGGAGAAGTACAAGAGAAAGCCTTCTCCGAGCTGAAGTCATGCCTAACCAAGGCTCCGGTTTTGGCTTTGCCAAATTTTGAGAAGAATTTTGAAGTGGAGTTTGATGCTTTCAGGTTGGGAATTGGAGCTGTGCTCACTCAAGATAAAAGGCCCATAGCCTACTTTAGTGAGAAGCTAAGTGGAGCCATTCTCAACTACCCAACATATGACAAGGAGTTATATGCATTGGTTCGAGCCTTAGAAGTTTGGCAACACTATCTATTAGCCAAAGATTTTGTGGTTCACACCGATCATGAAACTTCAAGGGTCAGACCAATCTGAAGAAGAGGCATGCAAGGTGGTTAGAATTCGTGGAGACATTTCCCTACGTGATAAAGTATAAGAAGGGAAAGGAGAATGTAGTAGCGGATGCTTTATCTTAACAACACAACCTCATCACCATCATGGACACCAAGGTTTTAGGATTTGAGTTCATCAAGAACAACTACAAAGAGGATCCAGACTTTGGAGACATTTATCAAGCTTGCAACAAAGGAGCTTTTGGATCCTACTGCTCCATGAAGGGTACCTATTCCATGAGAAAAGGTTGTGCATACCGCAAGGTTCAATGAGGGACTTGATACTTAGAGAGGCGCATGGCGGAGGACTTATGAGACACTTTGGTATTGACAAGACTCTAGCTATGGTAACCAAACACTTATTTTGGCCACACCTAAGGAGAGATGTGGAACGGCTGTGCATCAAATTATGCCACATGCTTCAAGGCCAAAGGTAAGTCTCATCCTCATGGTCTTTATCTTCCTTTACCTATTCCTAATGCTCCTTGGGAGGATATCTCTATGGACCTTGTTTTAGGTTTGCCAAAGATTAAGCACAAAGATTAAATCTTTGTTGTAGTGGACCGTTTCTCAAAGATGGCTCACTTCATACCTTGTGACAAGACCAATTATGCATCACAAATAGCTGACATATTCTTCAAAGAAGTGGTGCGTTTACATGGAGTTCCGTGAACCATAGTTTCTGACCGAGATGCCAAGTTCATGAGCCACTTTTGGAGGACTTTGTGGTGTAAACTAGGCACCAAACTTCTCTTCTCAAACACTTGTCATCCTCAGACCGACGGCCAAACAAAGGTGGTAAACCGTACTCTAGTCTATGGATTCAATCCTTTGACACCTATGGACTTTACACCACTTCCTCCACGCCATTACCTTGACAAAGACGCAAGTGCCAAGNGAGAAGAAAGCTGAAGCAATCAAACAAAGAGAGGACAAGAGACGCAAGGCTGTGACATTTGAACCAGGATATTGGGTTTGGGTCCACATGCGTCCGGAGATATTCCCGAACAAGCACAAGTCCAAGCTCTCACCAAGCGGTGATGGACCGTTCCGAGTGCTAGAATGGATCAATGACAATGCC
>OVBA01007373.1:0-14740 GCA_900406435.1 Lepidium aucheri | reverse complement strand
ATGCCAGGGAATAACACCTTGTCTCTCAAGATTGGGAGCGGGGTGTTACATGAATGCTCGGTCTTCTGGAAGGCCTTCTAGGGTTACTAGACCCTCAGTTGCTCCGTCTTGGGACCTTGCTGAAGTCCCTTCATATTTTGGACGTGGAGATTTGCGACTTGCAAAACAGGCGAGAACTGATTTGCCGTTAAGGATCGGCTCTCCAAGGAGAGGCGGTAGGAGTGGTTTCGTGGGTACTCCTCGTGAAAGGGGTAGGGGTACTCCCGACTTCTGATTTACCCATAACTACACTAGTCCGCGTTTAATTTTGGATTTCCGGTATGAGTATGCTGGCTTAATGAAACAAATTAGAACCTTGCTTGAGCATCTCCCTTCTCTGGATCAGATGAAGAACAGTGAAGAGGCTTCTTACTTACTGTTCCGAGTTTGTATTGACTTCTAACTGTTGCTTTATGCTATTTGATATACCTCATTTTTATCAGTTTCTAGCACACTAATTCGTATGTTTTCAGATTGATTGTCTGTGTTTTAGAATCTTTTCAGGTAGAAAACAGGTTTATTTTGGACTATGCACGCAGAGCATGACTTAGGATGAATCGGAGCAGTTTCTGGAGTTTTCAGCAAAGATTGAAAATTGATCGATCAACCTAAGTATTGATCGATCGTCATACCGTAGACAGCATCGCTCGACCCAGCGATCGACCTACAATTCATTGATCAATTGATCAGCTCTATAGTGAGAGATATGCTCAACCCATTGATAAAACAAGACTTTGAAAGATTGAGCAATCAATGCAGAGCGATCGATCAACTCTTTGATCGATGGATCCTCGAGCCTACAAAGTTTAAAACCTAATTTTCCTATTTTGCCCTTGCATTTTTTGGATCATATAAATAGTTGTTTTTCCGTTTTAGAAAGGGAGAGAGACATAATTTTCAACTCAGAGAGTATTTTGTAAGCAGGAGAAGAATTCCATCATACTTTTGAGAAGATTTCTAAACCCTATTATCTTATACAATCGAATTTCATGTTTTTTATCATCATGCCTTCTATTGTTTGTTTAATCATGTCTGAGTCGTTACCTAATCAGGTTTAGGGTTTCTAGGGATTCAGGACTTGGTCGTCCCTATTTTCGAAGTGGGAGAAGCCTACAACACTGGTGAAAGTGGACTCAAAAAAGCACCGTGATTTTCCGGGCTTTGTTGTAGTCTTTATTTTGTAGCCACCGTTTGGCTTTTTTTGAAAATTGTGCATACCCTTTTTTCCTGTATAAATGAAACATCATTGGTTGTTATGAAGTTTGACATTTGATTTTGAATTCAATGAAAAAATTTGTTTAATTGATTGACTCGTTGTCCTACGAATTCTAGTTCCCGAGGTCCTTTTCTTGTTCTGCGCGTTTAGTCAAGTTTCTTCCCGCGTTTAGAGAGTTTGATCTTGTTTTAGCTTAGGAAGAGAAATTTTTGTTATGCGGCTTTTAAAGCTGATATTTTAAGACTCAGTTAAGTTTAAAGAAGCTCCGAGTCAGAAAACATATTCGTAAAACTTTTGCTAAGGAACTTCTGATTATCTGTACATAAAAAATGTTTTGTCTTTGTTCGAGACTTTTCATCTCGTAATTCTGTACAAAGCTATGCTTTTTCATTCTGAGAGAAGTTAATCTCAACAAATCTGCACAAAGCTATGCTTTGTCTTTTGACGAGAACTGATCTTGTAAGACTGTACGGAACTATGTTCCGTTGTTTTGCGAGAATTTAATCTCGACAAATTTATACAAAGCTATGCTTTGTTTTTTGTGAGAATTAGATTCTTGTCAATGCTACAAATAGTTAGTCTCATAAAAGTCAAGTATTGTATCTGGGTTTTGATTACGAGGAAGAATTTGATTCTTGTATAAGTTTTTTGAGGTTGTACTCGGCGAGTTCAGAACTCGACTTTAAAGCTAAGGTCTAGGCTTTAGTCAGAGATTTTCGAGATTAGACTCGGTGACGTTAAGTTTTCTGAGATTGAGCTCGACGAGTTTGGAACTCGGCATTAAAGATAAGGACTAGGCCATAGCCAGTGATTCTTGAGGTTAGACTCGGTGAAGATTTTGGGATTTGGACAAGGTTTCGAGATTGGGCTCGGCTATATTTTAAGACTTGGTTTGAGGATTAATTGTGTTTGATTTCCCAAAAATTTATCTTGGCTTACGACTCTAGTGATATAGGGTGTAACCTTTTTTTTTTAGGTGCCGAGTAGGGGCAAACAAAGTTTTTATAGAGTTTTAGCTATACCCGAAGGCTACCTACGTACCTCGAAGGGACAAGCCAAGACGTCGTTCTCTTTACATAATTAATTAAGTAGATAAAGATGCATTAAGTGACGCATCTAATTCGCCGATTTGGCGAGCCTTTTGTAGTAGTATCACTTCAGGTTTATGGAGTGATACTAACTCGGAAGCCCAACTTCCCTTCTTTTCAGAGAGTCACTTCTCTAGACCATCGAAGATTTGTTTATTTGTGGACTCAGCTTGACCGTTTCTTTGTGGGTTATCCGGCGTTGATTTGCTTACGCGGATATTCCATCTGGTGCAAAGTCGGTAAATTTTGCCGAGATGAATTGGGATCCATTATCAGTCATGATCTCGTATAGAAGACCATGTCGGCAGATGATATTCTTCCACAAGAATTTGATCACGCCTTTTTCCTTGATCTGAGAATAAGTTTCTGCTTTTACCCACTTTAAGAAAGTTTGCCATAACGAGCATGAACATCTTTTGTCGTGATGACGGTAATGACCCGACTTTATTCAATGTCCATCGCTTAAATGGATAAGGCATGATTGCTGAGGTTAGCTCCTCGGGTGGAGCGTGAATGATGTGTCTGTGTCTCTGATACTTGTAACACTTAGCGGTATATTCGACGCAATCTTTTGCCATAGTCAACCAATAGTAGCCGAGTGTTCTAATATTTTAGACGAGTGTTCTTTCGGTGTTATGGTTTCCACCTGCTCCATCGTGCGTCTTTTTGATGATCTCGTCGACCTTATCACCATGAATGCAAGTGAGCAGTACTCTGTTCGTACTTCTTCAGTAAAGTTTTTCACCGACTTGGGCGTAAAAAGCACACTTGGCTTTTAGCCGGTGGGCTGTCCATCTCTTCTCTGGCGTTTTGCAGTCTAGAATGTAGGTGAGGATCTTGTCTCGCCACTCCACCTTTGGTTCGTTGTTTTGTTTGGCATCTACCATCTCGGAATCTAATTCTTCTTGAGCATCGTCTATAGCCAAGACGAGTTCGAGATCTGCTTTTGGTAGGCTTATACTCGGACGATCTATACTTTCCACTGGAATGATTCATCTTTGAATGGGGTTTATTGTGGACGCAAGAGCTGCTAGGGCATCGGCAGATGTGTTTTCTGACCTTGAGATTTTGTTGATCCTAAATCTCAAGTCCTTGGTTAATTCCTTAACCAGGTGAAGATAGGCTTCCATCCGATCATTTTTCATGTCATAACCTCCGTTAACCTGTTAACAATGAGTTGGGAGTCACAATAGCAATCAATATCAATAGCTCCGACTTCCTTGGCCAGTTTAATTCCTGCAATTAGTGCCTCGTACTCTGCTTCGTGGTTTGCAGCCGGGAATGCAAGTCAGAATGACTGTTCTAAGACTTCTCTAGTCGGACGCCTACTCCTGGGCCGTGTTGTCATGAGGATCCATCCACTTATATCTTCTATGTTTGATCTTTGGCCGACTCTAGAGGTTCTAGATCCGGAGATAGCTCGATTAAGAAATCGGCTAGTACTCGCGACTTTGCACTTGTGCGTCCTTTGAATTTAATGTCATACTCGCTCACTTTGTCAATCGCCTTGACTGGCTTGGACTATACAGTATCGTCCGCAGTGGATGATTCCTTAACACTCTAACAATATGAGATTGGAAGTAAGGCCGCAACTTCCTCGCTTTCGCTGAAGTGACTACCGCTAGCTCAAGCTTCTCAGTAGTCCGGTATCTGGACTCGGCTCCATATAATGTTTTATTGATATTGAAGATCGGGTACTAAGTTCATCTGTCATCTCGAACTAGTACACCACTTACTACCGAGGTAGAAACCGCGATGTATAAATACAGTGGTTCTCCATTTTCTGGTTTGGCGAGGATCAGCAGTGTTGAAATGTACTCTTTTAACTCGGAGAAAGCCTTTTTGCAGGTTTCGTCCCACTTGAACTCTTTGTTTCCACGCAACAAATTGTAGAATGGAAGACACTTATCTGTTGAGCACGATATGAAGTGGTTCATGGTGTCTATACGGCCTTTTAGCCTTTGTACTTCTCGCTTATTCTTTGGAGAAGGCAATTCTTGGATTACCGTAACTTGCTTCGGAAGAACTCCGATTCCTCTTTGGGTGACTATGTATCCGAGGAATTCTCCCGATGTAACCCCACAAGTACACTTCGCTAGGTTGAGCTTCATCTAATACTCATTCAGAGTCTAGAAGTAACGAGGTAAGTGATCAACACGATCTTCCGCTTTTAACGACTTTACCAGCATGTCGTCTATATACACTTCTATTGTTTGCCCGAGTTGGTCGGCAAACATTTTGTTTACGAGGCGCTGGTAGGTTGCTCCAACATTTTTAGGCCGAATGGCATTACTTTGTAGTAGTAAGTTCCTCGCTCCATGATGAACAAAGTTTTCTCCATGTCGTCGGGGTGCAGCTGAATTTGATTCTTTTCCAGCGGTTGGCTCAACGATTCTGTCGATATTCGGCAACAAGAAGCTATCCTTTGGATAGGCTTTGTTGAGATCAGTAAAGTCCATGCAGATTCGCCATTTATCATTCTTCTTTAGAATGACTACCAGGTTGGCTAGCCATTCGGGATATTGAATTTTGGTGATAGTCCCGGTTTTAACCAGCTTTTTGACCTTTTCTATTACAGCCTTTGTTCTCTCTGGCCCAAGCTTTCTTCTTTTTTGTTTAATCGGCTTATATGTCGAGTCGACATTTAGCCTATGACTCGCAATTACCGGGTTGATTCCAGGTATATCACTTGGTGCCCATGCGAATGTCGTCACATTCTGTTCAAGGAGCCGAATCAGCTTCTCTTTGATTGGCTTCCTTAAGTCAATGCCAAAGCTCACACATTTTGACGGGTAAGTCAAACCAATGTTGACAAGCTCAACAGTCTATCGGTCTCGCTTCTCGGGAGCAGGTGGCTTGGATAGTACTCTGCTTCCTACTGATGTGGCAATCATGCACGATTTGTTCCTTAACTTCAACTCGGCAATGAAGCAAGTTCTTGCCATCTTCTAATCTCCTTTGAGTGTATAAACTCCTTCGTTTGTCGAGATTTTAACACATTGATGATAGCTTCAGGGCACAACTTTCATCAAGTGTATCCACGGTGTTTCTAGGATCATGTTGTATACTGGTGGCTTATCTACAATGAGTAGCTTAACCTATCTCGTAATTCCAACAACTCGGATTACTAGCTTCACTGTTCTGATCATATTGGTTGTACTTCCATCAAATGTTGTTAAGTAACTATCCACTGGTTTGAGCTGAACATACGGCAGTGCCATTTTATCCAAAGTCTCTTTGAATAGTGATGCTTTCGGCTACTGGACTCTCGCCATCTAGGGTGCAGCACTCCACCGCTTCGCATATGAGATCTACTGAGCTTCTAGTATCAATGAGAATTTGCAGAACATCGCAGTCGGCAACTCGGAGTTTGACGACTATGGAGTCATTATGGGGAAAGCTGACTCCTTTAATATCTTCGGCAGTGTATATGATTGCCAAATCGACTATGTGCATGCACTCCCTTACGGGCTCTTGGTTGATTGAAGCGACAATCTTTTGTTCGTATTTTTGATTGAACGAATGGTGTCGTCACAAAATTGTAATCCGCCCATGACTACACAGACAACAACTCGTGGATCACCGGATCCATCATTGTCTCCTAGCTTTTGCCACTTAGTTGCCTTCAAAGTGTCACCTTCGAGTTTGTGGATTTAAAAGCAGCTTCTCGCAGCTTGGCTTCCTTCCAATTTTGTGCTTTGTATTTCTTAGTTTCCTCTTCCGAAACCTCCAACTCTCCTTTACTGAATTTCTTAGCAAGGAACTCTTGCAGCTGTTTGCACTTTGCGTTCGAATGACCTGATTTTTTGTGGAACTCACAATATTCATTCCGGTTGTAGGTGTTGTTGAATGACTTATCGCGAGGGCTGCTATTCTCCCCAACTCGTAAAGCGGTTGCCGAGTTTGCTTTTCCTTTACTCTTCTGTCTCGGCCCGTAGTGCCCTTCTCTCGGCTCTTTGGTTGCCGAGTTCTGCTGCTTATCTTGATTCTGCGAGAGTATCTTATTTTCCTCTATGTACTCCGCATTTCTCGCTGCTCTGCAAAGAGCACCAGAGATTGTGTTGGGGATGTTCACAAAAAGGTCCCGTTTAAGTGCCTCGTCGGTCACCATTTTAGTTTGGAGGGCTTCAATAGCCATGTCATCACTGAATTTAGCTTTTGTCAGGATGTTTTTGAAGCGTATGAGGTATGACTTCAAGGGCTCATCAAAGCCTTTCTTTAAGGATCTCAACTTAGTAGTCAAGGTATCCTGGTGGACGAATAAAGCGTACTGCTTCATAAACAACTTGTCAAGTTGGTTGAAACTTTTGATTGACCTGGCTGGCAACTTGGTGAACCCTACCAAGGCATCTTCGATCAAATTCTCTGCGAAGTTTACAGTTAGCTGCGTCTTCATTGTCCATGGTGTAGTTGGTCCCGTTCATCATGACATTGAAGGCACTCATAAATTCTACCGGGTCCGAATTCCCATCATAGGAGGGGCATAGGAGCCGTAACCCTCTGTTTACCGATACTCTTCTCAGCCTTGGTGTTAATGGCGAGTTCTGTGCTTGAGCTAGGATCCTTCCTATCGTGGGTGCCGAGCTGGTAGCTTGATGGAATTTTGAACTCATGTCATCCATCATCTTCAATATGGTTGCAGCGTCCTGTGTTTCTAGAGTATGTTGTCCCGGCATGTTCTGCATTGTGGAATGATCTTGCACCGAGGTGTTCACTGGTTGTGGACTTGTTATATCTCCGAATAGAGTTCTTTGAACACTAGCCAATGCTTTGGTGTGTGGCCTATTGACCTGTGTAGTCGGGAGACTACTTTCATTGAAACGAGATTCAAGTCTGTCGAACCTTTCTGTGTTGCTCCGATCGGAAGCTTCGTGCTGGGTGATCAGGTTTTGCACTAAGGTTCCGAGCGTCGGTGATCCTGGTGATGGCGGTGGAAGATCAGTATCTTGCTGAGTTTCCTGTTGGTTCTCCTCCTGAGTTCGAGTTCAATTCAGGGTTGACCCATTCGCTAAGTCGATGTGCTCCTGAGGGAGAGGTTCTCTCGTTTCCGGCGAGCTGATGGTAATTTCGCTTTCAACCATCTTTCTTCTCTCAGAGTTCTCTTTTGCTTTTATGAAGATGTCCTTCGATCTTCCCCACAGATAGCACCAACTGTTGGAACCGGTCTTAGCACAAATAGCACTAAAAAAGGTTCCTGATTAAAAGTGTGGGAGAGAACGGACAATGACACTTGTGGATTGGATTTGGAGCAAGAGCTAGTTAGATAAGAACAAGAAGAGATGATTGCCGACTTGGTGTTCTTATTAGACTTAAGTATACCAAAAAGCGGATCATTTTTTCAAAGGATTCGGTCTCTATTTATAGTTTATAGAGGCGGTTAAATGTATAGAAAATAAAGAAAGATTTACAATTTTTTTGATAAGACTGAATCTGTTAAGATTTGTGATAGATTTGTGATATACCTCTATTTTACAGGTTTTGAGCTCATTAACATGCTTACTTTTAGAGTCTTTTGTCTGTGTTTTATGTTACTTATAAGTGGAAAACATAGGAACTTGGATTATTGGTATTGGAGCATCGTTTAGATGGTTTTGGAGCATTACTTGAAGTTTTCACGGAATAGGTATATGATCGATCGATCAACACAAGGATTGATTGATCGCACCTTCTTCCCAGACCATTGCTCGACCTCACGATCAACCTGACATGTTGGAGATCGACCACACAAAAGTCAATGATCGATCCATCCGCACACTAATCGATCGATCAACGTGCATCCAAAGCAAATACCTAATTTTCCTATTTTGCACCTAATCCTGAGGACATATAAATACTTCAATTTTCTATTTCTTTTGGAGACGGTTCATAATTTATGGAGAACTAGAGAGCTATTCTGTACGCTAAAGAGAGAGAGAGAATTCAACGTTGAGAAGAATCTCTAAACTCCCTTTTTATATTTTATGCAATTTCAATTTATTTTTATCATGTCTTTTGTTTTCAATCCAAACCATGTCTGAGTAGTTCACCAATCAGGTTTAGGGTTTCTAGGGATATAGGAAACAATGATTAGGGACAAATACAATCAAATCCAATAAGAGTATTCTCCATCTATTTCTTGTGCTTAATGCTTAGAGTAGCCTGATCAACTAATCTATGAACCTAGGTATTAGCATTCCAAAAGCTTACTAGGAATCTGAACTATATTAGATGAGCAAGCAATCTTAGACCGCGATAGCTGACGTTTAGGTTGATTGTGGATAGTTGAACCTACGTGTTTAATGCCTATTCGTAATTTGGAACGAATGAGAGTTAGGACCTCTAGAATATCGAGTAGAGTCTCAAGTGCTACAAGAGTAGGCTTGTTATACCTTTCTGTTCAAGTCGAAAATTGAGCTTAATATTGTTCTAAATAGTTTCCCTAGTTAAATTCCTACTTCCCGATGAATATCCTATGTTTGGTGCTTTTTATTATATAGTTTACATCGTTAAGTTGCTAATTAATCATCAAAATCTGATTAGTATAGCTTGAGAAATATAGTCGATATTCGATAATGCAACACTTGATTCTTCGTGGATACAATTCTTAAGTACTACAACTTCATTGATGTGCACTTGCAGTAGATTGCTTTAGGTTAAAACTTGACTCGCATCAAAGTTTTTGCGTCGTTGCCGGGGAATCAATTAGTTGCCTTTTGATTAAGATTTGCTTTCAAGTCTATACTCTTTTACTTACTTTTTTTTTTGTTTTTGTTTTTGTTTTCGTTTCATATTTATGCACCGAAGAAGTCAAGGTTCAGAGAATCTACTTTGTTTGAATAACGAAGAACTTGCTAGAGTTGAAAGAGAAAATCGCAGAGTTAGAGCAATGAGTCAGGAAAACCAGCAGGATCCTCAGGACCATGAAACTCAGCCAGCTGTTCCGAGAGATCAAGATGTTCAGCAAACGGTTGAACAATTGCAGAGAGATTTTGCTATGCTTAGGAGGCAGCAAGAGAGGCCTCAACGCCAAGCCATATGTGATATGGATAAACCTCACACATACTATCAGAATAGGTCTGCTATTCGACCTCCAGCTATCCAGAGGCAAGACTATGAGATCAAGCGTCAGCTGATTGGATTAGTGAAGCAATATGTCTTGAACGGTCTCCCAGGAGAGAATATTATGGATCACATCGAGAACTTTGAAGACATGTGTAGTACAACGAGTTCGAATGGAGTCCCTCCAGATTATGTGCAGTGTAAGCTGTTTTACCATTCACTCTCTAATAAAGTTTCTAGATGGTTGCGATCTTTGCCTCCACATTTGTTGACTACATTAGCAGAAGTTAGAGCTGCCTTCTTGGATCAGATCTATACTAAGTCAAGGACTACAACATTGAGAAGCAAGATCTCAGCGTTTCAGCAACGTTCTGGTGAGTCTTTGCACGAAGCTTGGGAGAGATTCAAGGAATACCAACGAGACTGCCCCCAACATGGCTATTCGGATGATCAGCTGCTCAACACATTCTATGGAGGAATCGATTGGGAGTACAAGAACTCTTTGAATGCTGCTAGCAATGGAGATTTCGTGACATACACAAGGGATGAAGCGTTTACCCTCATCTATAACTTGGCTGAAAGTTCAAGGAACCATTGTCCACAATATGATTGAAGCAAGAAATTCAATAGTGTGGAGATTCAGAGAATCGATGAGATCTCAGAGAAGCTTAACATGCTTATCAAAGCAAGCCGTGGAGAAAACCGAGGAGTGTATCAGCTGGATGACACTAGGGAAGTCAATCAAGTTCATGTTGAGTCTGATATGTCTGAAGATCAGAAGGAAGTCAATTATGTTAATTGGAAAAATAGAGGACAGAACCAGAACTATCTCTCATACAGGAGCACCAATGTCGAGAATCCACAAGACATCGTCATGCCACCTCCGATAATGCCACAGGGATCACCATTTCAGGGTAAATCGTTTGTGCATAATTTAGGACAAAGATCGAATTTAAGAGCTGGAGATTGGCGAAAACCTTACAAGCCATACACACAAGAGGCTACACAGCAAGCTAGTTCATCTAGAACTTCTACCGATGAGATTAAAGCTTGCATTCAACAGCTTGCAATCGAGCAACTAAAGTCTACTAGGGATCTTAATACTAAGGTGGACAGCATGTACAACGATTTGAACAATAAGTTTGAATCTGTTTTAGTACACTTGAAGAAGCTGGATACACAAGTGGCACAAACTACTGAAGCTATAAGAAGGCCACAAGGAGCTTTATCGGGTAAAGTTGAGAAGAACCCTAGAGAATCTTCCAATGTTGTGAATCTTAAGGCTAAGGAACTCGATATGGACAAGGAAAGCAGCTGTGATGATAAATATCAACCTCCTATACCTTATCTCAAGGAGCTTGTAAAGCAAGAAGATCAAGGAGAATTCACCATTCCTTGTTCTCTTGGCAAGTTGAAGTTTGGTGATGCTTTGTGTGACACCGGTGCAAGTGTTAATGTGATCTCATTGGAGACAATGAAGGAGCTTGGGATCGAGCTTATGCAGGAGCATACCTCATCCATTTCGTTTGGTGACATCGCTTCTAAGAGCCCTAGAGGTAGACTAGTCGATTTTGCAGTCATTGTGGGTAATTGCAAGGTTCCAACCGATTTTATGGTTGTTGGGATGGCTAAGGAAGGAGCTGTGCCCATTCTGTTGGGTCGACCATTCTTGAAGACTGTTAAGGCAAGGATTTACTTTCTTAACCAGAGAGTGGTGCTTGAAAACATTGATAAAAAAAATCTCCTATTCTATTAGAACATCGACTAAGAATCTGTGTGGTGTGATAAGGAGTAGTATTGAGAATGAGAAGGTTGAGGTTGTGAATTTGATCAACACAAATTTGGAGTATGAGGAACAAGAATATTGGTCATCGGATGAAGAGGAATATAGCATCTATCAGGAGAAAGCAGGAGAATTAGCTGAATATGTTGATGATAGTATCCTTAATGACAAACCGGATATGTAATATGATAATATACTTCAAAATTTGTGTTTGAAATTTTTTGCAGGGAGACTTAGTCTTGAATCTCCTGGACCATATTCGGTTAAGGAATTGAAACTTGATGAAACTGTAGTGTTGCTGGACACAACAGGTGCTGAAGTCCACAGGAAGGATGAAGAACTCAATGAGTTCATCAAGGAAGAGATGAAAACCAAGAGAGTGATCATTCCTCCCAAGGATGATTTAGCCAAACGAGTGGCATCCAAGTCAAGCTATCGACTTTAAACAAGCGCTAAGTGGGAGGCAACCCACTAATAGGTAGTTTTCATTTCCATAGTTTTTCTGTTTTAGTTTGATTTTTGGTTTTGTTTTGAATTTGTTTTAGGTGAGAAAATCAAACAAAGGGCTTTGATCGATCGATCCACACTGCGATCGATCAGTGAGCGGTTCTTTAAGGGTTTACGCTCGATCTAGTGATCCATCTTCACACATGTGATTGATCGATCATCAAAGAAAAAGATACTACGCTCGATCCTCTGATAGACCTCAGCAGAGGATCGATCGATCAAACATTCATAGGAAATGATCGAGCGTTCATAGGCGATCGATCGATATTTGGGTACAAAAAGGTTGCACTCGATCCACTGTCGACCTCAAGGTAAGTGATCGATCGATAAGCGTGCTTTAAAGGATACGATCGATTGACCAGAGCACCGAGTGATCGATCAGCGGGTCAGGTAAGTCTTTATATGGTAGAAAACATGGGTTTTGTTCAAAATTTATTCTTTTGTTGTTTTTAGGCGATTTTAGGCAAAAATCTCTAAATCCTCTATCTTCCTCGATTCTTAACCGTTTTCTTCGATTCAAAAGCGTAACCGAATCGAAATTTCATCCTCTATCCATTTATCTATTCATCTGATTTGATTGGGAGATGTATGATTTCTAAATTTTCGATTTAAAAGTGACAAAAATTGGTGAGATTTTTGGGAATTCTAAATTTCGATTTATTATTGTTCAATTGTGTTAATCCAATATCTAGTCATGATTCTATGGTGATTTCGACCACTCATTCCGATTGCATGTTTAGATTTTTGCCTAGAAATCGATTGTTAGGTTGTTGGAGAATTTTGATGAATTTTGGATTTTCGGTATGGAATTGGGAATTTGTGTTGTTGATTGAAGCATTGCTGGATTATTTAGATGTTCTATGATTGATTTCACAAAATTCTCACATGGATTACAAATTTTTGACTTTCCAAAATTTTTGAGGATGATGATTTTTCCTGGTCTTGTTTATTCGATGTGTGCAGATCATGGATAAAATCCGCAAAGACAAGCAACCTTCTCGAAAGGTCAGACATTCAGCTAACTTAGAAGCTAGACAATATTTGAATCCGCAAGTGTTCGATCGTACATGTTTGCCTTGGCCTAGACCGGATGGTGAACCTTTTGAGAGGAATTTGGGTAATCAGCCTGATCTGTCGTTGTTGAAGAACGACAGTGCTTACCAGAAAAGGACAGAGGATTCGAGATGGGAGAGCTTTCATTCAGTATTTTATGATCAGTTGTTGAGGAACAAGCTTGTTTCTACCAAGTTTTGTGTCCGACGATATTGAGCAAACTTGGTATTATCGATGAGGTTACATGCATGCTCGAGAGATTAGGACTTGGTACATTCATGACCAAGCCACAGCTGCTGTACCCGGAGACATTCCGACAACTCTGAGCCTCCTGTGATCTTCATCTCCCCGCTGACCCACATGCTCCTTTGTATGCTTCTTACTTGACATTTTTGTACTATGGTATTCACTACACTCTCATCGTTCAATAGATTTGTCGGATCTATTGGTTCCGCAAGGAAGCCAAGAGCACACTACCTTCTAGCAAAGGTACTCCTCTTGATGCCTTTTGGAATATTTTAGCTAGTGGTGCATTTCAGGGCAGAGATTCGAAGCTCACCTACATCCGACATCCTGCGATTCGCATTGTGGCTAAGATGTTGGGGTCGAATATATTGTGCAAGGAGGTTAACCCTGCGGTTACCAAACCAGAGTTGGAGATACTCCATCATGCTTTGTAACCTGCGATACCGGACTTGTATGGTTCTGCACCTACTCCTGATGTCGGTCCTTGGGACATCAATTAAGGATAGGTGTTCATGAAGTCATTTCCCAAACATCGATTCCGAGGCAGTCCGGGTCAGCATGTGACCGAGATGATAGGTAATCTCTTGACTCCCATGTTTAAGTATATGCAGATGGATCTTAGCAACACAGTGAAGAATGAGAGGATACCATACGTTGATGATCGGGGTTTGACAACCTTCACCTACATCACCGAGCAGACAAAGTGGAGGTACTTCACTAGGGATGTTGAGCCTTACCTTGTCTCCTTGCCTACACTTGAGCTTACATCTCTCATCTATTGAGAGAATGTGATCTTTGAGCCACATATTTCACATCCTCAGGTTGCATCCGCGAGAGAGAGAGCAGCCTCAACCACCTCGACGATCTACACGGAGACGTCAGCAGCTGCAGCACCAGCACCTATACCGTCGCAGCCCAATATCGCTCAGATACTTGAGCATATCATTCCAGAGTACAGTGTAGAGTATGACATTCCTCCTTTCTCTGATGACTTCACTGAGCAGCAGTATCGATGTTGGCACTATGAGACAGAGCAAAGAAAGCATTCGATGAGGAGACGCCTTTGGGAGGCACTTCGGAGGATATCGGTTGCTTTTTGCATGAGTGCACCTGCTGTGGATCAGCCACAGAGTAGCGCGAGATCTGAAGCTCGCCGATCAGATGTTGCTGGACTCCATTCTGAGACTGACTCCAAGGACACAGAGGATTAGCCACTTGATGAGCACATTCCTCGTCGACGTAGGAAAGTACCTGGAGACTGAGAGAGCCAGAGTCCTGAGTGATCGGTTTTTCTTACCCTTTTTCTTTCTTTATTTTTGAAATTTCTGTTTTTATTTCTTTCTTTTTATGCGTAAATTGGGTTCTCTTCTAGCTTGTTTACACACCGGGGACTATGTGAAGTATGTCTAGGGGAGATGCACTTGCTGTGACTAACACTTTTTGCTTTGTTTTGTTTTTATTAGTTGTTATTTTTAGACTTTAACTCTATCTATGTTATGTTCTTGAGCTTTTGAAACATGTTATCTAAGGAACCAGGATTTTCGAGGATTGTTGCACCATTATGCTTTTAGGATCGTTGATATGCACNGATTTTCGAGGATTGTTGCACCATTATGATTTTAGGATCGTTGATATGCACTTGTTGGGAATCGATTGACTATTGAATAACCTAGAGACAAAGCATCTTCTCAAAGACACATATCGATTTTTAGGAATTCGAATGGCTAGGCTTAATGCTGATCTCTCCCTGATCAAGAGAGATCTGATTTG
>OVBA01007372.1:0-14745 GCA_900406435.1 Lepidium aucheri | reverse complement strand
GAGTATTGGTTCGACACTTTCTCTACTTTCCACTATGCTCAATGATTTGATTGCTTAGACCGAATAAAAAACGTTTTATCACTGAACACAGAAATTCAAGATCAACATGAGATGCAACAATATGTGGACACTACACAAATCCACTCTTATATAGCACCAGCTTGCTAGTGAGACCATGGTTAAAAAGCTTGACCTGAAGATACAACCTCATCAACAACAATATAATATGCAGGGGCTAAATAAGAAAGGCGAAATGAGGGTGAGGAATTAGGTGTTAGTTCCACTCTTCATTGGCAAGTATGAAGATGAGATACTATGTGATGTATTACCTATGGAGGGAGGACACATACTTCTTGGGCGTCCTTAGCAGTCTGATTGCAAAGCAAGCCATGATGGATACAATAATCACCATTCTTTTATGTTCAAAGGAAGGAAAACCACTCTGGTTCCTTAACCTCCTAATAAGGTTTATCAAGACCAGCTGCAACTTAAGAACAATTAGATTATAGGCAGAAAGAAGTCTAATTTCCTAGCTTAACATAGTGAAGTCAAGAGTGTTATGGCTGTAGATAAATCCATTCTCATATTTGTTTATAAGGAGTCCCTTAGCACTATGACTGGCCTAACACCGGTATTACCGAGTGAGATGCTCAAAATTTTGTAGGATTATAAGGATGTATTTCCAGAAGATGAACCTACGGGTTTGCCCCCTCTTAGAGGAATAGAACATCAAATCAACTTCATGCTTGGTTCTACACTTACAAACCGCCCAACTTACAGAACCAACCCTATGGAAACCAAGGAACTCCAACGCCAAGTGCATGAGCTGATAAATAAAGGGTTCATTCAATGAGAGCATGAGTCCTTGTGTTCTGCCAATTTTGCTTGTGCCCAAAAAGATGGTAATTGGCGCATGTGTGTGGACTGCGGAGCTATAAACAATATAATGGTTAAATATCACCATCCTATTCCTAGACTTGATATGAGCTTGATGAACTGCATGGTTCTAATGTTTTTTCTAAGATTGATTTGAAAAGTGGTTATCATCAAATTATGATGAAAGAAGGAGATGAATGGAAAATTGCTTTTAAAACTAAGCATGGTCTATATAAGTGGTTTGTTATGTCGTTTGTACTCACTAATGCACCTAGTATTTTCATGAGATTGATGAATCATGTTCTTAGAGCTTGTATCGGTGTCTTTGTGGTAGTTTACTTTGATGACCTCTTGATCTATAGTAAGAGCATGACTTAACATTTTGAACATGTTTGTCTTGTGCTAGAGGTGCTTAGGAAGGAAAGATTGTTTGGTAATCTTAAGTAGTGTTCCTTTTGTACAGATAACCTTGTATTTTTAGGCTTTGTGGTTTGTGAGGTGGTATTAAGGTTGATGAGGAGAAGATTAAAGCAATCAGAGATTAGCCAAGTCCGACCACAGTTGGTGAAGTTCACACCTTCCATGGCCTTGCTGGATTTTATCGTTGATTTGTTAAGGATTTCAGCACACTTGCAGCACCACTTACAAAGGTTATCAAGAAGGATGATGGATTTAAATGGAAACAAGCACAATAGCAAGCCTTTCACACTTTAAAGGATAAGCTTATCACTTCACCAATTCTCATTCTCCCTAATTTTACTAAAACTTTTGAGATTGAGTGTGATATGATATATATAATTCTATTTTTCATTGTCATTTTACATCATTATCATTCAAATAAGTTGTATTAATCTCATTTTTAGATATCATTGTGTTTAGTTCATGCATTAGAGTCGTAAGACCATGCATTTGCATATTTTCTTTCTTTTGACTCATTTTTAGGTGTTTTGGAGCTTAAGTTTGAAGAGTGGAGTTTTTAGATTGAGGATCAACCTCAACATTGATCAGGTGAGGTCGATCTCCGCATGGATTGCACGCTGCCAAAGAAGGCTTGACCACACGGTCGAGAGAACAAGGTCCAATGAGATAATTGAGTGGAACGCTTGAAGACCAGGGGCACAGATCGTGTGGCCTCAACGTCAAGGATGGCCCAAGGGGCTCGACTATCCATTTATGAAGAGACCTCCTAGATTTTTGTACCATCAACTACGCAGTCAATGGTTACCACCCGATTCGCGTGTGATCAAAGAAGAAGCTTGGAAAGCTTGATTGTCGACCTTCAGCATAACTTGGGGTGCTCGACCTCGGGTCGTTGCCTTTACTAGACTCTGGTAAACTGACCCTTGACCAACGCCCCGACCACATGTGGTCGATGAAGCCATTTTCTGCACAAAACGCATGCAAACCAGACAATCAAGCCGCAACCTGACAAGCTTGACCTCGACTTAGAACGCATGGATTTTCCTCCTGGGAATCACTATCTCAACCTCATGCTCGCACTAGACCATTGACCTCACCAATTATACTTCTCTTTTTAGTTGGTCTGACCCGGTTTTTCCCAAGTCGATCCGAACCCATTTTTAAATGCTTTAAAACCCATGTGTTTAGGGTTTTTCGGAGAGAATCTCAACTTTTACATTATCCTAAGATTAATTTACTACTTTGGGCGGATCTAGAGAAAGAGAGAGGCCGAATAAGTTGAAGACCCTGTTGGGGATGATTATCTTTTCATCATCATCTCCCATCTTCTGAAACTTTTCATCATTTATCTTATCTTCTTTCGATTGTGTTTATACTTTTGTTTATGGTTATTTTCTTATTTTGTTTCATGACTTTTGTGTTTGAGTAGTTAAGTGATAGGTTAATGGTTAGGTAGATCTTTCGAATTGATGGTTGAATCGTGTGTTTAATTGGATAGGTCTATTGATTCCTTTATTAGAGTGTTCTTAATGCTATATTTGAGCTGTCCATTTGAATCTAGATGCTAGGAAAATTATCGCCTGAGTGGTGTTCGATGAAATTTTTGAATGACTCTTTTGTGAGATTTTTTCCTTAACCTTGGATAGATGATGTTGTGGGGATTAGTGGCCTTAGTGAGCTTTTTTGTACTGCTTATTGTTCTTTGAATTGGCAAATGAGACTCTAGCTCAATTGATTGATTAGTAAAGAGTTCATTGCCATGAAAGTGGTATGTTCTATTGTTGTGTCTTATACCCTTAGATGGTTCTCAAAGAGTCTTTGAACATCTTGATCTGATTATCATTCCCCTTTGATCAATTGCGTTGCATAAAACCTATTTCTAGTTTGTGCTTGTCTTTGTTTAGTTTGCTAGTCATTAGTGCTTGTTGAGTTTGCTTTTGTCTTTCTTTGGTTGGTTTAATTTTCTTAGTTTTAGTAGTCTCAATTCAATCACATCATTTCTATTGCTATAGCTTAAGTCCAAATTCTTGCAATCCTAGTGTGCTGATTCTAGATTCTCTATGGATTCGAACCTCAAATGCTTCAATGATAAGTTGTTTGTGTTTGTTGATTTAATTGCTTGTTGTCAACGCACAAAAGAACTAACATCAATTTGGCACCATTGCTGGGGAATATATGCAATTAGCAATTAGGATTTGAATTAGATTTAAGACTAAATCCTTATATTTTCTTTCTTTTGGATTTTTTTCTAACTTTCTTTCAAGTGTTTGTTCTTCTTGAAGGTACAATCACAAGAGAGAAAGCAAGGCTTCAGATTTAGCCTCCATGTGGAAGGCTCATTATGAAGCTGAAGAGAGAGAGAGTTGGCTTGGAACCCCACTAGCTATCACGGTTTTGACCTCACATCCACTTATCAAGAGGACTTTCATATAGAAACTTTTCTCAACAAAAAAATATGGATATGGTGAGAGATGTCAATCTTGGGACATGGAGTATGAACATCAAGAAGCTTATTCTTCTCCAATCTCTTAAATAGAAGACATTCACAACTTGCTGAAGTTGGTTTTGGAAGGACAAGAGAGGTATTACAAGAATACTCTAAGAAGGATCAATGCTATTGAGATTGCAATGGAACAAGACTCAAAGGAATGAACACTCACGAGAAGAGGATGGATAAAGGAATGTTAAAGTATAGTCATGATGGTAACTGCATAATCACTCCATCCATGCTGACTAGTGTCGAAGATCCAAATAGTTTCACTTTTCCTTGTACCATTGAGGAGAATGAACATAAGTACTTGAGTTGGAAAACCATGGAGGAGTTGGTAAACTCTTGGGAAGGATAGAGTGAAAAAACTTAGCTCAAGGATATAGAGACAAGTTCTAGAACTAGTGAGGAGTCTAAGGGAATTGGTAAGGATTCAATCAATGATTACCCTTTGAGTGAATTCAAGGCACTAAAGGAGGATAAATTCCTACAAGACGCTAAAGAGAATATGCAAGAATTTGAACTTCTTGTTGGTTGCAAGGTTGATGAGAATTTTTTGGTAAGGTATGAAGATCCTTGTGAAGATATTGTAGTTGTTGGATACATGCAAGACACATGGGAAAAGTCCAATTTTGAGCATGAGTTTTGACCAAAGGAACACATGCATGTCCAACCCATATTCAAGCAAGACGCAAAGGTTGAAAAACCGATAGAGAAGCAAGATAGTCTCATCGAAATGGCCTATAAGGAAGGTGATGAAGAAGAATCCCTAAAGGCACAACCCTCTAGCAAGTATCTTGGCAGAATCCTCACCATTGAATTCGGTATTGATGATCATTGGAAGTTACCATTCTTTGAGGAGCTTAGGATGAAAGAAATATGGGGATGGTTCTAAAATGAGTATGATCCGGGAGATCCTAGCTCATGTCACACTCCTTTTGTGAATAGTGAAAGGAGAGTCAATTTTTAGGACGCGTTTATGGAGAAGATTCTGCTTTCTGATCCTATCATCCCATAAAAAGCAGTGCATAATGTCAAGCTTGAGACTTTAAACAAGCGCACTTGGGAGGCACTCCCATGGTATCCTTGTAAATATTTTTTTTTCTTTATGTTGCTTGAGTTTGGTGTGTTTTGGTGTGTGCTTTAGTCATGAGGATTAAATTAAAAAGGAGGAGAATTGGCTTGAAGGTTGACCAAAGGATAGATGGATCATGGCCTACTAAAGAAAATGTCAAAGTCTAGAAATCATTTGCATCGACCTTACGGTTGTCGTGAATGGGTCGATGGGGCACACCATACCATGTTTAGTGTTGGTAAGATCGGCCTTAAAGTCGATAAGACATGACCTGATGTCCACACCACAAGAAATTCTAGAACAAGACAAGGTCGACCACAATTATGATGACCCAGACCTGGGGCCATCTATTACTCCAATTCGGGAATACGCATGTCGTCGACCATAAGCTTGATGTAACATGTCCCGACGCCACACACCATTATCCATCCAGACCTTGTTTCATCGATTTTGAGCCTGATCAGGTTAGATCGACCACCAATCCAAGGAGTCTTAACTCTTTACAAGATACCAAATTCACCAACCTAGTTTTCTAATGCTTATTTTAGTTGTGTTGTTTTTCATTTTCTTGAGTCTTGCATTTTTCATAAAAAAATCACAAAAATATACAGAAACAAGCATATAGTTGCATTAGCATTTCATTTAAGATTGATTCTTTAGAAGCATTTAGGTTTGCATCATTGTTTTCATATTCATTTTTGGGAATTCTCTTGCTTGATTTGAACAAACTTTTTAGGTTATTGGCTTGTAACCATTGTCAATTTTTTGAGCCTTAGTAATTCCCTCTTGAAAATTGATAGGTCATTCACCCGGAATCCTTATACTTGCGCTATGTCTAGAGATAACTTGAATTGATTTTTTTAATTTGACAGATACTGCTGACTTAGGGCCTTAAGATGCATTTACGCTTTCCTTCTTTGTGCTTAGCTTGACAACTAACTAAGGTGACCTTTGTTACAAATATAGTTCATTCAATGTTGCCTAAAATGAGTGCAAAATGTGCGTAAACCCATATATTTTTGTGTCTCACTGAGAAAGCTAAGAGCATGACATGAAGCAACCTTCTCATGTTTGTGGATCCTCAAAAATGATATGAAGCAGACCTCTGATCGGTTGTGGATCCTAAAACCAATGAACTTGTGCTAAAATTGAACCAAAACAAGAAGTGATAAATGTACTTAACTGAATTAAGTCTTGCTAAGCTCAAAGAAGATGAATCACATGTTCTTTGCTCTCAAGTCCCTTAGGAAGCCTTCATTTATAAAAATAAGAAATCAAATTAAGGCCTAGAAATTGGTTTAGGGTATAGGACATTTCGGAATGGATACTAAGTGATATGAGTACATTGTGATCTTTCTAGGAGGATGACGCTACGTATGTGGATTACGGTCTTTGCTTGATAAGTTGTTTGCTTTAGGTAAGACATTCCCTTCGTTGTTTTTCAAACTCTTCTTTGGTCTTGTATTGTCTGCTTGAGGACAAGCAAAAGGCAAGTCCAAGAGAGTTGATATATGTATATATTATGTTGTTTTTCATTTTCATCTTGCATATTTTTTTTCTTTTGAGTTATTTTTAGGTGCTTTGGAGCTTAAGTTTGAAGAGTGGAGCTTTTGGACTGAGGATCGACCTCAATATCAACCGAGCGAGTTCAATCAACGCATGGAACGCACGCTAGCAAAGAAGGCTCGAGCCTATCATCGAGAGAACACGGCCTGATGAGATGATTGAGTGGAACACTTCAGGACCAGGGGCTCAGATCGTGCGACCTTGATCTCAAGGCCGACCCAAGGGGCTCAACTAGCCATTGTATGAAGAGACTGTCCAGAGTTCCAGACCATTGACCACGTGGTCGATGGTTTACCACCCGATTCGCACAAGATCGAAGAAGAAGCATAGAAAGCGTGACTGTTGACCTTCAGCCCGAGTTAGGGTGCTCAACCTCGGGTCATTAGCTTTACTAGATTATGGACCACTCACCCTTGTGCAACAGCCCGACCACATGTGGTCGATGAAGTCATCTTCTACACAAAACGCACGAGAACCAAGCCACCGAGCCTCAACCCGACAAGATGGACCTCGACTTGGAACGCATGATTTTCCTCCTAGAAATCACTATCTCAACCCCAAGCTCGACCCTAGACTATCAACCTCAACAATTCTACTTTAGTTTTCCGACCCATTTTGTCCCGGGTCGACCCAGACCCATTCTAAATTGCTTGCAAACTCATGTGTTTAGGGTTTTTTAGAGAGGATCTCAACTTTTACATTATCCTAAGATTAATTAACTACTTTGGGCGGCTCTAGAGAGAGAGGGTGAATAAGTTGAAGACCCTTTTGGAGATGATGATCAAAAGATCATCATCTCCCATCTATGGAAACTTATTCATCCTTTCTCTTATCTTCTTTCCACTATGTTTATGTTTTTTTTGGTTATTTTCTCATTATGTTTCATGACTTATGTGTTTGAGTAGTGAAGTGATAGGTTGATGGTTAGGTAGATATTTGGAATTGATGGTTGAATCTTGTGTTTATATGATAGATCTATTGATTGATTCACTTAAAGTGCTCTTAATGCTAGATTTGAGCTGGCCATTTGAATCTAGGTGCTAGGAAAGTTATCGTCTAAGAGGTATTCGATGAAATTCCTGAATGACTCTTTGTGAGCTTTTCTTCCTTAACCTTAGAGAGATGATGTTATGGGGATTAGTGGCCTTAGTGAGCTTGTTTGTAATGCTTATTAGTCTTTGTGTTGGCAAATAAGAGTTTAGCTCATTTGATTAATTAGTAAAGAGTTCATTGCCATGAGAGCAGGATGATCTATTGTCATGTCTCATGCCTTAGGATGGTTCTTAATGATTCTTTGAACATCTTGATTTGATTATTATTCCCCTTTGATCAATTGCCTTGCCTAATATCTTTTGCTAGTTTATGCTTGTCTTTATTTAGTTTTCTAGTCATTAGTACTTGTTGAGTTTGCTTTGGTCTTTCTTTGGTTTGATCTTTGTTTGGTTTAATTTGCTTAGTTTTAGTAGTCTCAATTCAATCACATCATTTCTACTGCTATAGCTTAAGTACAAATTCTTGCAATCCTAGTATGTTGATTCTAGATTCTCTGTGGATTTAAACCTCAAATGTTTCAATGATAAGTTGTTTGCGTTTGTTGATTTAATTGCTTGTTGTCACCACACAAAAGAACAAACATCATGATACTTCAGGAATAGGAATTGGAGCTGTTCTCATGCAAGACAGAAAGCCAATCGCATATTTCAGTGAGAACCTGAGTCACTATAAGAAAACACGTGTTTTGAACCTCAAAAGTGTGACTGAATTTACATAGGTTTTTAATATTTTTTAAAAAATTTAATAAATTTTTTTAATTTTAAATAGGTATTTATGAATTTTTTGAAATTATATGAATTGTTATAAAAATTTTAACGAATTATTTATGAGTTTTAAAAACATTCTATAGAATTTTTAAAAGTTTTTAATGAATTTTTGGGGTGTTGCTAAATCTTTATTATATTTTGTAAATGTTTATAAGATTTTTATTTTTATGAATTATAGTGAATTATTATATTTTTGTTTAGATTTTTATTGAATTTCTAGTAATAGATTTTTATGAATTATATAAGATTTTATATATAAGACTTTTATTATATTTTATAATATTTTTATTAGATTTTTATGAATTACAAAGTTTATATTTTTATTATACTTCTTGATTAGATTTTTATAATTATATTGAATTTTTAGATTTTTATTAGATTGTTAATGATTTTTATTAGATTTTATGAATATTTATGAATTATTACTAAACATTTTGTTGAAATTTTGTAAGTTTGATCGAGACCGTAATAGCGATATATCGAGACATATCTCAGATTATAATCAGGACTGGGTATAAAGACAAATATATGAGTTGGTACAATACTCCTTCGGATGTGCGAGATCAGTTCTTCGTGAAATTACGGTAAACTCTAATTTATTTTACTGTAATTAATTTAAAATTTTTATTTACTAACAAATATTTGTCTAAACTATCTGTAGCAAATTTACTACTGAAATCCGGCTATTACACAAACCATTCGCCAAGAGTTCAACTAAGTCGGTGTGAAGCGGTTGAAGGGCATCACGACTTTGATCAAAACAAAAGGTAAATATCCTGCTTGGATGAACAGTGACGTTTACGAGAAGCTATGTGAGCATTGGGCTACAGAGGAAGCCCAGGCGAAGAGCGCGAAAACTCGGGCCGTGCATTATTCTGATCGTGACGGTTGTGGACCACATAAGCATATGTCGGAACAGAAGAGTTTCTACCGTGTTCAGCGTGAAATTGCAAGTTTTTCTATTTTACATAATTTTTATATTTTTATATTTTTTATTATATAATATATTTTTCAGGAGGATGAATTGCATCGACCTACTACTATCAGTGAAGTTTTCAAGAGGACTCACACTAATTCTTCAGATGGGAGCTTTGTGAATCTAAAGGCAAAGAGAATTGATGACACTTATGAGCACAAGCATAGCGAGTTCATCCAATCTTAGATGGACAACAACACTGATCTATCAGATAGTGCTTCTTAGACGATACAGCTCACTCCATAACAAGAGAACGAGCTTTTTCTTCTGATATTTTTTTTAAAAAAAATTGTACATTAGTTTTATTAATTTGCTGCATTATTTAATTTTTTTACATCTTTTATTTTTTCAGTCTATGTTGCCTGATAGTAGAGGCAACATGTACGAATTAGGTAATCTCGGCGCCAAGTATTGTTCTGGCGAGAAAAAGGCGATCGCCGAGTCGACTGTCAAGGACACGATTTCAGAGTTGCAACAACAGATGGCTGCTTACAAGCAAGACGTGCAACAAGAGATGGCGAGTTACAAGGATAACATCACTTACTTAACACAACAAAACCATGAGCTTCTACAGTACCTTCAACAGGCACTACCAACTTTTCCAACTTACTTGGCTTCGATCCCTCCTCCGCCAGCACGACATGATGGTTCAGGATGTTCTTTTGCTACCAGAACTCCTGACCAATTCTTCGATGACCATCTTTGATTTTCTTTCACATTTATTTTTGAATTTTATGTTTTCGACTTTGACATTTCAGTACGAATTGGTTTTGGGCTTTAGTAATATATATTTTATTTAAGTTTTTCATTTTATTTAAAATTTAAATATCGTTTTGATTATAAAACAATAAAAAACTAATAATAAAATACATTAAAAATCAAACGTGAGAGTGATCTGCGACTACAATTTGAGACTAATATTTGACTATAGTTTCAGACTAATCTGTGACTGAATTTTGAGACTGATATGCGACTATTGTTTGAGATTAACCTACGACTGGTGTTTGAGACTAATCTGCGACTGATATTTTAGACTGATCTGCGACTCGGTCTTGAGATTAATCTGCGGCTAATAATTGAGACTGATCTGCGACTCAAACTTGAGACTAATCTGCGACTTGTTGTTGAGACTGATATCTTATATTGATATGGGACCACCTTTTGAGATTAAACTGCGACCTGTTTCTGAGACTGATCTGCGACTCACTTTCGTTATTGTTTGAGGAGTCGCAGATTAGTCGCACATTGAGACTATTTAGTGAGTTACAGATTCAGTCGCATACTGGGACTGAATTTTTGCGTCCTAGTTTAGTCACAAATGTGCGACGAATCTGTGACTAATAGAAAGAGTGACTCGCCTTCTGAGACTGATGTTTATCAGTCGCACTTCAGTCTCACATTTATGAAGTGAGACTGATTTAAGACTGATTGCACAGTCTCAGATGTCGAGTTTTCTTGTGGTGAGTGGATCAACCTTGAACTATCCAACCAATTATAAGGATCTCTATGCAGTGGTTAGATCACTTCAGCAATGGAAACACTATCTATGGCTAAAAGAGTTTGTTATCCATTCAGATCACCAATTATTTCAGCACCTAAGAGGACAACATAAACTTAATAAGAGGCATGCTCGATGGGTAGAGTTTATTAAGACTTTCCCTTATGTCATTCAGTACACACGAGATAAAGAGAATGTGGTAGCTGATACCCTTTCTCGAAGGTACACTCTTCTCTCCAATTTGGAAACTAAATTTCTTGGATCTGAGCACTTAAAGGACCTGTATGCAGATGATAGTGATGTCAAGGAGGCCTTTATTCAGAGTAGCAAGTTTGCTTGGGGAAAATATTTTCAGCATGATGGTTTTCTTTCTTTGATAATCTTCTTTACATTCCTAATGTTTCTATTCGAGATCTTTTAGTCACGGAAGATCATGTAGGAGTCATGATGGGTCACTTTGGCTATGTTAAGACACTTAAGGTGGTGACAGAACATTTCTATTGGCCTCATTTCAAACAAGAGGTTGAGAGGATATGTTCTCGATGTGCAACTTGCAAACAGGCCAAATCTAAGGGTCAGCCAAGTGGTTTGTATACTCCTTTACCCTCCTACTCATCCTTGGACTGACACTTTGATGGATTTCATAATAGGTTTACCTAGAACTTGATCTCGAAGGGGTTTTATCTTTGTAGTTATAGACCAATTTTCTAAGATGGCTCATTTCTTTGCCTGTCATAAGACCGATGATGCATCTCATACACCCACCTTGTTCTTTAAGGAAATCGTTAGACTTCATAGCATGCCTAAGACCATTGTATCTGATAGAGACATTAAGTTTCTTAGATGACAAGAAGTAGACTGAGCTTTGAGTGAAAAACCAGCTTGGATGAAAAGAAGAAAGCTGAGATTATCAAACAGATACATGCAAAGGCTCGTGAGAACAAAGAAAGGATATCTAAGCAATATGCTCATAAAGCCAACAAAGGATGGCGCCAAGCTGTGTTCAAAGAAGGTGATCAGTGATGCGGGTCATGTTTTAACCCTAAGCAAACTACTGCAAGTGCACAACAATGAAGTAGTAGTACTATAGGGATCGAATCCTCAAGGAACCAAGCATTGCACTTTTGATCATCAACTATATTTCTCAAGCTACACTAATCGAAATGTAAGAGATGAACAAGAAACTTTAAACAATGTAAGACTATATAACAAAAACACTAGGCATAGGGTATTATTCATCGGGAAGTAGAAATCTAACTAAGGAAACAATTCAGAATATTACTTAGACTTAATTCTCGACTTGAACAGAAAAGTAAAACAAATCTACTCTCATAGTACTCGAGATTCTACTCAACAATTCAGAGGTCCTAACTATTGTTGGTTCCAAATTTCGAACGGGCATTAAAAAGTAGGTTCAACTATCCACAATCAACCTAAACATCAGCTATCGCAGTCAAGGACTGATTGCTCATCTAATCTTGTTCAGATTCCTAGCAAGTTTTTGGGGAGCTAACAACTTAAATTCATAGATTAGTTGATCAGGCTATTATAAGCATTAAGCACAAGATTAGATGGTGAATACTCTTATTAGATTCGACTCTATTTGTCCATAATAATCGATTCGTAAATTCCTAGAAACCCTAAACCTGATTGGTAAACTACTCAGACATAATTGAAATTGAAACAAAAGACATGATAAAAATAAACTTGAATCACGTAAAAATATAAAAAGGGAGTTTAGAGATTCTTCTCAATGTTTAATTCTCTCTCTCTCTCTAGCTTACTGAATAACTTTAAATTTCTCCGTGAATAATAAAAGAAACAGAAAATAGAAGTGTTTATATGTCCTAAGGTCTATGTGCAAAAAAGGAAATTAGGTATTTGCTTCGGTGCTTGTTGATCGAGCGATCAGTGTGTTGATCGATCGATCGTGGACTTGTGCGATCGATCTTCTTATACGTTAGGTCGATCGTGAGATCGAGCGTTGTTCTGGAAAGAAGGCTTGATCGATCACTCAAGATGTTGATCAGTCAATCATAGCCCTTTTCTGTGAAACTTCATGTAATGCTCTAAAACCATCCAAACGAGATTCCAATGTGAATAATTCAAGTTTCTACGTTTTCCACCTGAAAGTGACACCAAAAACAGACATAAACCCTAAAAGTAGGTATGTTAATGAGCTTAAAACTAGTAAAATAGAGGTATATCAATCAGGTTTTGCACTAGCACAAAGAAAGAGTTCCAGCTAAGATGAAGTCCAAACTAATGCCAAGAATTGATGGACCATTCACAATCACCAAAAAGATCAATGACAACGCTTATCAACTCGATCTCCAAGGTAAGAATGATGTTAGTTCCAGCTTCAACGTGTCTCACTTGATCCGTTTTATTGCAGATGATCCAGATTTGAGGACAATTCTTTTTCAAGACGGAAGGGATGATATGACTCTGCACAACAACAAGGAAGAAGGAGAGGAGCACGAGACTGATGAGGAGTTCGGAGAGGAACTAATGGCAGAAGAGGAGCTTGGTGATGACCACGAAGCTGTCAAGATAATGGAGATGCCCACCGGACCTATGACCAGAGCTAAGTCTGAACAACTCAATTAATTGGTGGCTGGAATGTTGAAGCACAATCAGGACGCAAACTCACAAGTCGACAATGTCTTGGTTTTGATTCAGGCTTGTGAAGAGGTATAAATGGGCTTGTGATCCATTAGTTTTATTTTTCTTTCACTTGTCTTTTGTGCCATTGGGTTTTGGCAACCAAGTTTTTAATGAGGCTTTTGGATCACAAATGAACAAGAGAACCCATTTATACTTATATCTATTTTAGGCCCACTATGTTTTATCCCTTTTACATTTACAGCAATCTTGGCTATTTAAATGCTTGTAACCTCTCTCTTTCAATTCAACTATCTACTTTCATACAACTCTCTAGATAGTTTATAGTTGGGAAAACCAACTCGTTCATCCTTTTGGTTCAAAAATCCAACAAATGAATAACTCAGCCGTTCCAGAGAAGCTCAAATCTCTTGAACTGAAGCTATGCAATCCACTTAATTCCCATAAATCACCTTCAGATCCATTCTATCTTTGCACTCGTATCTCTTTGCTCGCTCATCAGAACAAGTTGAAACTTGACCAGCAGCCATTTCAGCTTCCCAACTCCACGCTCATAAAGTTTCAGCCAAATCCGAGCTCACTCGACCACTAAACTTGAGCGAATTCGGACGAGTTTAGCTTTGAAGCCTCTATAATTTGACACTTCGAATTTACCAACTTCAGAATTTGATCCTTACGCCCATGAGTGTCGTATCAGAAACTGAGTGATCCTTTCGGGTTTCAAGACCTTTGCTATCGAAACCACAATAGCATTGTTTGCGTTCTCCGGTAGAACACCACAAGCAAAGAAGTCGAGTACACCTCTTGTGATCGAATCACCAACTGTTTCCCAGCAACTCTAGTAGAAAACTAGCTGGAAACTATCTTGCCTAGGTGATTTAAACCTTCCCATACTTGAAATCGTGCAATCGACATCTTTACCCACAATGGGTTTCGATAACTCCCTCAACTCCACATCTATGAATCCCGAGAATCCTTAATTTCAACAGCGATGCAGATACATTGTTCATGGAGTAGAGATTCTCATAGAATTTCATGGTAAGGTTCTCCAAGTCCATTGCTTCCGATACCAAAACCCCATCATTCTTCAAACTTTCAATTTATTCCTCCTTTGTCTAACGATCATTGAAGTATGAAAGAATGATGTGATGTGTTCTCCGAGTACAATTTACTTCTCTCTGGATATTGCAAACCACAAAGTCTCCTCTTAAGCAGGAATAAGGTCCAGCTCCTGGATCAAGTTTTCTTCCCTGCTTAAGAGATCATATGTTCGGTTCGTATCAAATCAAGCTCTAAAGATCCTTGATTTCCAATAACTTCTTCTCTTTCCGTAAAATCATATCTCCGAATACTGATAACAAGGTTTTTTCGGTTTCTAAGCTATCAAATCATTGAGCAAAG
>OVBA01007371.1:0-14746 GCA_900406435.1 Lepidium aucheri | reverse complement strand
TTTTTTGGTCGACATAATTTTTTCCATTGCATCCAATGGACACCCTTTGATTTAAACTAAATTTTTCTTAATCAATCCAGAAACCCAGGCAGTAAATTATTTTAAATATATTAAATAAATTCAAATGCCGAGTTGCTCTCAGTCTGGTGGTTAGGATGATCCAGCTAATGACTTGGCACCCGGGTTCGATTCCTACCTGCTGCATTATGGTAGCTTAAAAAAAGGATTTTAAGGGTGAGCTTTAGGCTATGGATCGGGCCTTGTCGATCCAATGTTGACAAAAAAAATAAAATAAAATAAATTCAAATATTATGAGTTTATGTATAGTTTGATAAAATGTATTGCTGTAAAATAATTATTTTCTAACGATCAAACTTTTTACAAATAAATAATTTTTTCTTTAGATCTGTTACTTTATACTTGAATTATTAACGAGTAAACTCCCACCAATATAATTAAAGAAGTAGTAGTTAGGATTAATTTGGACAATCGAAAACTAACAATTGATCAGGCTGCTCTACCTTACAGTCTTCACTTATTTGCTGTAGTTACCTAAAATTCTTAATTACCAAACTTTAGTACATTTGAGAAACACACTAACCGATTTGAATCAATTGTCTGTAACATTTTTTTATCCACAACAAATAGTTATTAGATATGCATTGTAAACCTAATTTTATTTTTATTAATCAACGAGTCAGTTTAAACCCCAGATGAGCATTATCCATTGACATAATCAAACTATTTTATTTTCTTGAGAATTATATAAAGTGCATTGTAGTCTTATAGACTAGAAAATGCACCGATGGAGCATAATAACAATTTGTTAGTAGTTGAAGCAATATTGTAAATCTTTATTTAATTATTTCTTTAAAAACAAGTACGAGTAGTTGGATACTTGCTATATAAAGAGAGCTTGTCTCTTGCCTTATGCAAAAGACAAACATAACTTCATACAAAAATCACAAGAGATGGGACGTTTCGGAAATGGAGCTTGTCTCTTGGCTTTGTTTTGGTTCAATGTTATTATGGTGAATAATGTGGCTGCAAGAGAAGGTGTGACCTTTGCCAAAACTGCAGAGGAGAAAAATCTTCTAGGAGGCATTTTTGATGGTGGAGACGATGGAGGATTTGAAAAAGGCGATGCTTTGGGAGGTGGCATTAGTAAAGGTGGACACGGTGGAGGATTTGGCAGAGGATTTGGTGGAGACTTTGGCAAAGATGGAGGTTTGGGAGGTGGCATTGATATAGCTAGAGACTTTCTCGGTGGGATAGGCAATGGTGGTGGTTTGCGAGGTGGCATTGGCAAAGGTGGAGGTTTTCTCAGCGGAATAGGTAAAGGTTGTGGTTTAAGAGGTGACATTGGTAAAGGTAAATGCAGCGGTTTGAGAGGTGGCATTGGTAAAGGTGGAGGAATTCTTGGCAGAATAGACAAAAGTGGTGGTTTAGGAAGTGACATTGGCAAATGTGAAGGTCTTCTCGGCAGAATAGGCAAATGCGGTGGCTTTGAAGAAGGCATTGAAAAAGATCTTGGAAATAACTTTGGCTGGGACGGACGCCACTGAGCCAAGTGAGAATGATATTGTAAATGCACTTTTATGGACGTTTAACGTAAACAAATATTTTAAAATAAATTAGTATGTTTATTTCTAATTTGGTACTGGATGAGCTTTTGGCAGCTGCATTTCTATGTTTCTTTTATTCTCATATATTATCAAATAACTTAATTAGCCCTTGAAACCACATATCACTTAATAACGACTTGATTCTTCATTCTTCAAGCATTACCTCAACTCAGAGTATAAATTGACCATGGATTCAACTTCTATGACTCTTTGCTCCACCTAATAATCAAGCATCCTTCGATGAGTCTTATAGAAATTCACGACGTTATATGATTATGCCCTTCCCAAAGCAATACTCTCGCACTCTCGCTATTTTCTATAGCTTCCTTTTAATGCTGCCTGTAAATAAATCAGACTTTCTATTTAAACCATACATATAGAATTTGCCACTCACTTTCTTTGGTAGTGTGGTATAGTTTGGTACATCATCTGGGTTTGTCTTTGGTTATATGTTGATTGTAGTTTGATAGATTTAGGTATACTTTCGTTTCATGTTGGCCAAGTTTGATCGAGTAAAAGTATATTTTGATGGTAGAGTTTGGTAGATTCATTTTATAGTGTGGTAGAGTTTGGTAGATTTATTTTACAATATAGAGTTAGTTTACTGTGTGATAGGGATTGTTAAATATAGTTTATCGTTTGATGGAGTTTGGTAGATTTAGTTTATAGTGTAAGAGACTTAGATTATAGTACGGTAGACTTTGGTAGATCTTTTTATACTATGGTAGAGTTTGATAGATTTACTTTATAGTGTGGTAGATTTATTGTACAGTGTAGTAGACTTTGGTAGAGTTAGTTAATAGTGTGGTAGAGTTTGGTAAATGTAGTTTATAGTTTGATAGAGTTAGTTTATAGAGTGGTAGACTTAGTTTATAGTGTGGTAGACTTAGTTTATAGTATGATAGAATTTGGTATATTTTGGTAGGCCTTTTTATAGTATAGTAGACGTTGGTAGATTGATCTTACAATGTGGTAGAATTTGGTAGATTTATTTGATAGTGTGGTAAACTTTAGTAGATTTGTTTTATAGTTTGGTAGACTTTGGTGTTTTTAAAGTATTTTACTGTTTCTTTTTCAGAAGAACACATCTATGGGGAGGAACAGAAGTACCCTTAGAGGGTGGTTTCAACGGAAGACTCTCGATTATAAACAAAACCATTAACTATTATTGCGCATTTATGTGTACTTTGGTTTCATGTTGGCCGAGTGTGTTCGTAACTTAGCAGAGGTTAGGTGTTGAATTTTCTTGCTTGGCAGAGTTTGATCGATAAGTATAGTTTAATTCATCATAACGTACATTACTCACTCATCATAACGTACATTTTCACTCATTTCCATGATTTTACAACCAAGAGAAGTATCCACTGGAAAGAACCAATGAATATGGTCGAATTTCCAACTCTCACAAACTAAGATGATTTCATCCATAGATCCAAAATCAAGAAAACAAGGTCAAAAGATAAAGAATAAGGTCAAGCAACAATGATGATTTGTGTGCTTCAATGGTGTTTGGCTGCAATAAGTGAGCGAAAAATAAGGTAGGTGATGGAATAATTAAGGGCTAAACAATTGATATACCTCATTTTATCGGTTTCTACCTCACTAATTTGTATGTATTCAGATTCATTGTCTGTGTTTTAGAGTCTTTTCAAGTGAAAATAGGTTTATTTTGAATTATACATGTAGAACATGACTTAGGATGAATCGGAGTAGTTTCCGGAGTTTTCAGCACATATTGGAAATTGATCGATCAACCCCTTGATCAATCAATCACTATCTGATTGGAAGCTACGCTTGATCCGTTGATCAACTTACACCACAAGGATCGATCGATCATCATCCCACATAAAGCATCGCTCGACCCAAAGATCGACCTACACATCATGGATCGATCAATCGGCTTTACATCGAAGGCATTACTCGACCCATTGATCAAACAAGACTTTGAAGATCAAGCAATTACCTCAGATCGATCGATCAACATCAATCGTCGAGCCTAGGAGTCTAAAGACCTAATTTTCCTGTTTTGCACCTGCGTAATTAGGATCATATATATAGTTGTTTTATCGTTTTAGAAAGGGAGAGACATAATTTTCAACTTAGAGAGTACTTTGTAAGCTGAGAGAAGAACTCCATCATACTTTTGAAAAGATTTATGAACTCTTTTTATTAATTACAATCGAATTTCATGTTCTTCATCATTATGCCTTCTATTATTTGTTTAATCATGTTTGAGTAGTTACCAAATCAGGTTTAGAATTTCTAGGGATTTAAGAATCAATGATTAGGGATTGAATAGGATTTGATCTATATAATTCTCCATTTATGCTTGTGTGTAATACTTAGATTAGCTTGATCATCCAATCTATGATCATAGGTTGTTTTACATTCCAAAAGCTTGTAGAAATCCTGAAATAGCATAGATGAGTAATTGAATCTAACCAACGATAGTTGATTGTTAGGATTAATTGTGGATAATTGAGCCTGCTTGTTAAAGTCTATCTAGAGTCTGGAACCAACGATAGTTAGGATCTCTAGGTTGTTTGATAGAGTGACAAATACCACGATAGGGGATTTGTCAAACCTTTATGTTCAAGTCGAGAATGGTGCTTATTTGTTCATGAATATTTTCCCTATTTGATTCTTATTTTTGATGAATACCCAAGCATGATAATTTTTTATTATATTGCAAACTGTTTAAGTTGTTAGATCACATTCGATTATTCTATTAGTACAACTTGAATTTTGGATTGAGTGATTGAAAGTGCAAACTTGGTTCGTTGTGGATTTGATCCCTAAGTACTACCACTACATTGTTGTGCACTTGCAGTAGGATTATAGGGTTAAAACTTTGTGAACACCAAGTTTTTGGCGCCGCCGGGGAACCAATTGGTTGCCTTTCGATTGATATTCGAGTTTTAGTCTATACTCATTTACATACGTTTTGTTTTGTGTTTTGTTTTTGTTTTGTTTCAGGTTTATGAACAGAAGAAGTCAAGGTACAGATAATCTACTTGGTTTTGACAATGAAGAACTTGCTAGAGTTGAAAAGAAAATTGCAGAGCAAAAGCAATGAATCAAGAAAACCAACAGATTCCTCAGGGTCGTGAGACTCAGCCCGCTGTTTAGAGAAACTAGGATGTTCAACAAACATTTGAGCAGTTGTAGAGAGATCTAGCTATGCTTAGGAGGCAGCAGGAACAACCTTAATGCCGAGCTATAGGTGACATGGATACACCTTACACTTACTATAAGAATAGGTTTGCTATTCGACCTCCACCTATCCAGAGGCAAGACTATGAGATCAAGCCTCAACTAATTGGATTAGTGAAGCAATATGTCTTCAATGGTCTCCCGGGAGAAAATCCGATGGATCATATTGAGAAGTTTGAAGATATGTGCAGTACCACGAGTTTGAATGGAGTCCCACTAGATTATGTGAAGTGTAAGTTGTTTCACCACTCAGTTTCTGACAAAGCTTTTAGGTTGTTGCGATCTTTGTCTCCAAGTTTCACTCACCACGTGGGAAGAAGATATGGCTGCCTTCTTGGATCAGTTCTATACTAAGTCGAAGACTGCAACATTAAGGAGCAAGGTTTTAGCGTTTCAGCAATGTTCTAGTGAGTCTTTGAATGAAGCATGTGAGTAATTCAAAGAATATCAACGAGACTATCCACACCATGGGTATTTGGATGAGCAATTGTTGAATATGATGGTATCGATTGGGAGTACAAGAACTCTTTGAATGCAGCAACTAATGGAGACTTCATGACTAACACTAGGGATAAAGCTTTCACCCTCACAGACAACTTGGCTGAGAGTTCAGGGAATCATTTCCACAGTATGACTAAAGCAGAAAGGTCAACAGTGTGATGATTCAGAGGATCTATGAGATTGCTGAGAAACTTGATATGCTTATCGAGGCAAATCAAGGTGTTCAAAGAAGAGTGCATTAGCTGGATGAAGGTAGGATGTAGCGCAGGTTCTGGATAAGTTCGAGATGACTGATGAGTAGAGAGAAGTTGAGTATGTTAACTAGCAGAATAGGGGACAAAATCCTAACTATCTCTCTTATGGGAGCGCTAGTGTGAAGAAACCCCAGGACTTGTGTTTTCAGCTCCACTTATGCCTTAGGGATCGCCTTTCCAAGGGAAACCGTTGGTGCAAGGTTCTGGCCAGAGATAGAACAATCATAAGCTTTTTAATTAGAACTCAAGAGGAAGCAATTGGCAGAAAACGGTCAAGCCATAGCAGCAGCAAGCACCGCCACATCAAACTCCAGCAAGCTCTTCAGGTACTTTGAATGACAAGATCAAGGCTTTGATCTAACAGCTTACAACCGAGCAACAAAAGTCCATCTCCGAGCTCAACACCAAGGTAGAGAGCATGTACAATGATCTGAATAACAAGTTTGAGTTAGTCTCTGTGCATCTGAAGAAGCTAGACACTCAAGTATCTCAGACTACTAAAGCTATAAGGAGACCTCTGGGAGCTCTACCTGGAAAAGTTGAGATGAATTCGAAAGAATCATGCAATATGGTGAAGTATGAAGTTGATGATGGTGCAACGAGTAAAGAAAGGAAGTATAGGCCTCCAATACCTTTTCCAAGAGAGCTGATTAAGCTTGAGGATCTAAGAGAGTTCGCCATTCCTTGTATCTTAGGCAAATCAGTGATGCCCTTTGTGATTCAGGTGATAGTGTTAATGTTATGTTGCCCTTTGTGATTCAGGTGCTAGTGTTAATGTTATCTCTTTGGAGACAATGAAGAAGCTTGGGATCAAGTTTATGCAGGAGCACAACTCGTCCATCTCTTTTGGAGATGCGATATTTAAGAGCCTTAAGGGAAGGCTGATTGATTTTACTGTTCTTGTGAGTAATTGCAGAATTTCAACCGACTTAACTATGGTTGAGATGGCTAGAGATGAAGCAGTGCTGATACTACTGGGGAGACCTTTTCTCGACATAGTAGGAGCTAAAATTGATTTCCCTAACAGGAAGGTTGTGCTGGAGAGGGTTGACAAGACAGTGTCATATCCGATTAGAGTTCAACCAAGTGATTTGTGTGGTATGATCAGCGTTTCTATGAGAAGAAAGCTGATTCGAAGTTAGAAGGTTTGATTTCGACAAGGTTGAGTGTTTGTGAGCCAGATTATGAGTCGGATGAGGAGTATAGTGATTGTCGAGAGCTAGCAGAGGATTCAATTAAGCAAGACGACACATGTATCCTTGATGATAAGTCTGATTCATATAATGAGTTTGCTTCTCAACGTTTATGTCTTAAGGTTTTTGCAAAGAAGCTTAGACTTGATACTTCGGGACCATTCTTTGTGAAAGAGATTCACCCTGATAGAACTGTAGTGTTGCTAGATGCAACAGGTGCTGAATTCCATAGGAAGGATGAACAACTTAGAGAGTTCATCGTTGGCAAAGAAGAGATCAAGGGAGTTAACATTCCTCCCAAGGATTAATCCGCTATTTGAGTAGCACAAAAGACAAGTTAATGACTTTAAACAAGCACTGAGTGAGAGGCAACCCACTATTAGGTAGTTTTTCTTTTCATAGTTTTTCTGTTTTTTGTTTGATTTTTTTGTTTTGGTTTGATTTTGTTTTAGGTGAGAAAAATCGTATTAGGGACGAGATCGATCGATCAGAGCAAGGATTAATTAATCTAGAGCATACAGAACTATGCACTCAAGCAGTTGATTGATCTACAAAAGATAAATCAATCAATCAAGGAAGCAAAGGAGCTTGCGCTCGATCAAACGATTGACCTGCAGCAGGTAGATCGATCGATCAAGGATGCACATGGGTAATCGCCCGATCGGTTGATCGACCCCACCTATATGATCAGTCGATCAGGCGGACAGGGAAATTTTGAACATTTGATGATCGATCAATCGACGGCCTAGGTAAGTACTTTAAATCGATGAAAACAAGGGTTATGCAGGATTATTTTCTTTTCTTCTGTATCCCAAATTTGAGAGAAAAACTTCTAGAGCATGTAACTTCTATGATTCTTAACCGTTCTTATCGGTTCAAAAACCTATTCCACTCGGGTTTTCCTCCTCTATCTGATTATTTTATTAGCTTTCTTGATTAGCAAAGGAATGACCTCTAAATTGATGATTTACAGTCTGAGTTTCATGAAGGTTTTGGGAAGTTTTTGGGTTTTGATTCTTTGATGATTTATTGTGTAAATCCAATGTCTTGTCATTGCTATATGGTGATTTCAAAACTCACCAGCCCAAGATTGGATTAATTTATGCTTAGAAACCGATGTGCTAGGTTGAAGGAGAATTTTAGGAATTTGGAAATTTTTTGATTGGAATTTGAATATTGTGTTCAATGATGCATTGCTGGATTCACAATATCCTTTCCTAAATTTTCACAATTTTGAAATTCTCAAACCTTTGAAAAAAAACTGACTTTATCGATTTTCTTTGTTTTGGTTATGTGCAGATCATGGCTTGAACTAGGCAGTCTAAGGTACCATCACAAAAGGTTAGGAGATCATAAAATATTGTAGCTAGAGACAATTCTAGACAGGGTACACAGGAGGCTGCAGGTATGACTGAGGCATCGATGAGGGCACTTCCGCCATGTCCAAGGCATGATGGTGAGCCTTTTGAGAGGAATTTAAAGAAAGTGACTAGTATAGCTTTGTTGAGGCAAGACAACGTCTACAAGAGGCGTAAGGCTGAGGATGGTTGGCAACCATTCCATGGGATTTTCTATGATCAAATGCTTCTGAACGAGCTTGTATTAACAAAGTTTCTTTGTCCGACCATAATGGACAAGTTGGGTATTCTGGATGATGTTACAGGGATGCTACAAAGATTGGGCTTAGATTCGTTTCGATGTACTCCTTACCTATTGTATCTTGAGCATATGAGACAGTTTCTCGCCACTTGTGATATCCACTTGGCCGCCGACCCACATGCTCCACTATATGCCTCATATGTCACATATTTGTACGAGGGAGCAGTGTACCACATTACGGTTATAGAGTTGTGCCGACTTTATGGGTTCAGAGAGGATGCAAATGACAGGTTTCCTTCTAGTGACAACACACCTAATGATGCTTTATGGCATATTCTAGCTGAGGAAGGCTTTGAGAGAAAGGATTCTAAGCTTAAACACATTTGACACCCTGCAGTTTGGATCATGGTTAAGTTACTGGGTTTGACTGTTCTTTGCAAGGAGATCAACCCGTCCATCATGACGCCTAAGCTTGAGATCTGGCACCATGACATCGCCCCTATTGTTCCAGATTTGTATGGCGATAGTCAAACTCCCTAGTACAACCCGCTTAACATCAATTAGGGATTTGTTTTTGCCAAGCTGCTCACAGAGCAAAGTTCAGAGGAACGCCTAGCTCACTAGTTGTCAAGACTATTAAGAGTCTGCTTACTTCCATCTTTCAGTTTCATCGCCTCGATCTTGACACTCATCTCAGGAACGACATGATCAAGTATATGGATGATCGAGTTTTGACCAACTTCTGCTACCTTGCAGAGAAGGAGAAGTGGTTGTACTATGCTTGTGATTGGAAATCCTGTTGTTACAAGCTTCCTGCTGTTGAGGTTACTTCTTTCGCATGCTGTCATAGTCATGTTCGAGCCTCACTTGACTCATTTGCAGATTGCCAAGGTTGAGGCAGATTCACTGCAGGTTCAGCGATGTACAGCTTAACATAGACCTTCTGCAGCTCTAGCACCACCACCGCCACAGCCCAACGTTGCTCAGACTCTCGAGCACTTGATTCTAGAGTATAGTGAGGAGTTTGATGAACCTCCTTTCTCTGATGACTTTATGGATAGGGAGTACAAGCGTTGGCATTTTGAGAACAAGGTGAGGAAGCACTCGATGAGGAGAGGTTTATTGGATGCTTTGAGAAAGATCCATGTTGCTTTCTGTATGCGCACACCTGATGAGAACATACCTGAGAGTAGCAAGCGAGAAGAGGTTGTGAGATCTGACGTCCTGGACGTCAGTTTGATGAGGGATCAGATGATGAGGATGATCAGCCACTTGACCACCACCTCCCATGTTGTTATCGTGCACCAGGGAACCAAGAGAATCTGAGTCCCTAGTCATTCTATGACACTTTCTCACCATTATCTTTTTATTTTTTGTTTTGAACTTGATTTATTTTTATTTTTGTTTTCTTTTTATGCGTAAGTTGTGCTTTCTTCAGGTTTACTTACACACCAGGACAGTGTGAAGTAAGTCTGGGGGAGGACACTTGCTGTGACTAATGCCTTTCTTTTATTTTTTCTTTAGCTTTTTTATTTCACATATTTTCTGTTTAAATTGTTGTCTTTTGATGTCTAAGAACCGATATGCCTAGAACTATGATTTTTGAAAATTGTTGCATGTCATGAACTAAGTACCATCAATGTTTCTTTGTCAGGAATTGATTGACTATTGGAAAACCTAGAGACTCAAAACTACTTCAGTACCACCCATATTTATGTTGGTTTTCGAGGGATTTCATGTCGGTTTCACACTTAACCTAACTTAAATTTCTCGCCTATGGAGCTGGTAAACTTAGGATTGAGTCCTCTTGTCAGTGCAATGACATATTTTCCTGTGTGAGTATGGTTCCTCCTCTCTTAATCATTTCGTGGTATGTTGTGCTTAATCTGAAGTAACTAGTTGATAAAGTTGTGCATGTGGTAAGCCAAGGGTAAAAGCTCTCCAATGATGCTGCTTGTGTTTATATGATGATGGTAGCCTGAGATTTACATCAATGATGGTGCCAATTTATGAACATTTTAGCTTACCGAGGGGAACTCCGATGAAGATACTCTTGTTACATTCTTTGAGTTCCCAAGGAAAGCAGCCTATAAAAAAAATAAAATGATATCCTAGGTAAGTAGGGAAAAAACGGCTGCATTGTGATAAAAGGAGAGGAAGAGAATCATATCAAAGATAGTCTTGAGATTGAAAGAGAAACTCATGTGTCCTCTAATCGATGTTCCATTGGTAAAAGTGCACTTAGAAACTTTAAGAAGTTGATATGGTGAATTCTGATTACTTGCTTGGATTGTGGAGTTCAGCTTGGGTAATTATCAAAGTCTAGGGGAAGTACAATGTGGTATCGATTCTGACAGGTAAGTATTGTTTGGTTTACTATGGAATTGATATGCAATGTTCTAATGATGAATGAGTTCTTTGGAGTGGAATCTTTCTATTAGTTTTTTTTCTTTGCTTGAGGACAAGCAAGAAGCTAAGTCTGGGATAATTGATATACCTCATTTCTATTGGTTTTTAGCTCACTAATTTGCATGTTTTCAGATTCATTGTCTGTCTTTTAGAGTTTTTCAGGTGAAAAACAGGTTTATTTCGAATTATACACCTAGAGCATAACTTAGGATGAATCAGATCAGTTTCCGGAGTTTTCAGCAATGATTGGAGATCGATTGATCAACCCCTTGATCGATCGATCACTATCCCATTGGAAGCTATGCTCAATCCGTTGATTGACTTACACCACAAGGATCAATCGGTTAGCTTTACATCGCAAAGGCATCGCTTAAACCGTTGATCAAACAAGACTTTGAAGATCAAGTAATCAACTCAGATTGATCGATCAGCTCCCTTGATTGATCGATCGTCGAGCCTTGAAGTCTAAAGACCTAATTTTCCGTATTTACATCTGCGTTTTTAGGATCATATATATAGTTGTTTTATCATTTTAGAAACAAGAATAAACATAATTTTTGACTCAAGAGAGTACTTTGTAAGCTGGGTGAAGAATCCCATCATACTTTTGAGAAGATTTCTGAACCCTTTTATTAATTGCAATCGAATATCATGTTCTTCATCATTATGCATTCTATTGTTTGTTTAATCATGTCTGAGTAGTTACCAAATCAGGTTTAGGGTTTCTAGGGATTTAAGAATCAATGATTAGGGATTGAATAAGCTTCGATCTATAGAATTCTCTATTTATGCTTGTGTGTAATACATAGATTAGCTTGGTCACCTAATCTATAATCATAGGTTATTTCACATTCCAAAACCTTGTAGTATTCCTGAACTAGCATAGATGAGCAATTGAATATAACCAGAGATAGTTGATTGTTTGGATTAATTGAGGATAACTGAACCTGCTTGTTAAAGCCTATCTAGTATCTGGAACCAACAATAGTTAGGATCTCCAGGTTGTTTGGTAGAGGGAAAAATACCACGATAGTGGATTTGTCAAACCTTTATGTTCAAGTAGAGAATGGTGCCTATTTGTTCATGAATATTTTCCCTGCCGGATTCTTATTTCTTGATGAATACCAAAGCCTAATGCTTTAATTATATTTCAAACCGTTTAAGTTGTTAGATCACATTCGATTATTCTATTAGTATAGCTTGAATTTTGGATTGAGTGATTGAAAGTGCAAATTTGGTTTTTCATGGATTCGATCCATAAGTACTACTACTACATTGTTGTGCACTTGCAGTAGGATTCATAGGGTTAAAACTTTGTGAACACCAACAATCGCATACAAACTAGGTTAAATGAGCTAACTATGCTTAACTCTACCAAACAATCATTACTACCTCTGCCAACATCTCCCACACTATCAAATACAACTCTATCACACAGTAGACAAACTCAACCAAACTCAACTATACTCAACCACAATGTCATTATTAACCATTGCCAAAATCTACTACTAAACTCTACCAAACTGAAAAAATCTCATACACTTTGTCCGCAATAATATGACTTCTTAATTACAGAAAAGTTAGTATGGTTGTTCTGTGACAATGCTTGGCCGAGGTAAATTATGACATGGTAGAGTTTGGTGGAGGTAAATTATGACATGGTAGAGTTTGGTGGAGGTAAATTATGACATGATCGTGTATTGTGGTAGTGCATGAGTTCATTTGATATGTAACTCTGTTTTATCTTGTAGATCTCTTGATTTAGATCAAAGTCTTCATGCACCATCCTCAAAAATTCATCATAAGGCACATCTTCACTCAATTCCATGATTTTACAACTATAAGAAGTATCTACTAGAAAGAACCAATGATTTTGGACGAATTTCCAATTTCCACAAACTAAAAAAAATTTGATCCATAAATCCAAAACCAAGCAAAAAAAGCTCAAAAGAAAAGGAATGAGGTCAAGCAACAATGGTGATTTGTGTTTCAATGGTGTTTGGTTGTATTGAGTGAGCGAGAAAGAAAGTAGGTGATGCAATACTTAAGAAATAAAATTATCATTCTACAAACTAGGTTAAATGAGCTATCCCTGCTTAAACTTTACCAAACTAACATAACTATCTCTACCAAATTCTATAAAACAGTGGACGAGCTCAATCAATCTCTACCATATAACTCTGCCAAACTATACTACACTAGCATTGCTAACTCCACCAAACTCTAGTATACTATCAAATAAAATTCTACCAAACTCTACCACACAGTAGACGAGCTCAACCAAACTCTGCCATATAACTCTACCATACTCTACTACACTAACGTTGCTAACTCCACCTAATTCTACCAAACAATCAAATAAAACTCTACTAAAACTCTACCATACAGTAGACGAGCTCAACCAAACTCAAACACATAACTCTACCAAAATCTCCTATACTACCATTGCTAACTCCTCCAAACTCTACTACAAAGGGTCCAAAGTCTACTAAAATCTACTAAACTGAAAAAACCTCAAATACTTAGTCCCCATAAAAATAACTTCCTAATTACAAAAATTTAGTATGGTTTTTATTCGACAATGTTTTGTGAAAGTGAATTATGGTGTGGTTGACTTTGGTTGAGCCTATGCTAACGTGGCGGCAGATCTATGCGAATGGCGCGTGCTGACATGACACAATTCATTAATGGCATTTTTGTTATTATGTTTTTGTTTACACATCTTAAAAGGACAAAATGGTAATTTAAGAAAAAATAGTATTTGTATCATTACCCAATAATTCTAGAGTACCTGAGTAAATCAACGAGATAAAATGATATGAAAGTAACAAAATTTTTTTTTCGACGATAAGAAATTTAGTTTATTTTTTATTTTTATATAGTCGTTATAACCAATCATTTTGTTTTTTAGTGGTTAATATATTGGTTTTTTTTGCAGTTGTTGCGACTGTATACACTTTCAAAAATAGTATATTTTATTTTATTTTAAATTTCTTATATGTTTAAATACTATATAATTTCTTTTCATTTATTTATTAATATATATGTGTATATATATTTTAAATAGATAATTACATAAAAATATTACAAAATTTTAACAAAATTTTCATAAGGTTAATTATATTTTAGTTTTGTTTATATCAATAAATAGTTTTATTTTATGTTTGTTAGTAAAGTTTGTATCATTTTTATTGTAATTAGTTTTCTTAAGATGATTTTATAGGAAATGCCATATATAAAAAAAAGTTATTGTAAATGTCATCAACATTTTGAATTTATTTATAGTACCATAAAAGTACATTTTATGGTAAAAACAAATAATATGAAAAGATGAATGTACCCTTGCAAATAAGCAAAAAATATAGCAAACATATGGGTCAGACGTCTCTAGTGGAGAGCAACGAGCCGGATTACTGACACATTTCGTGTGAAAGTACATGTTGTGTAAATAGATTATTGACACCACCAACTGTAAAAAAATGGTGATGACTTTGTACCAAAATCAAGAAAGAGTTGGACAGCTGAAGAGAAAGCTAAGCCAAAGTACAACTCCAAGGCCCTATCGGCAATATTCAATACCTTGGCACCAAATCAGTTTAATCTTGTTCAAGGGTGTACAACTACAAAAGAGTCGTGGGATATTTTGCAAGTTTCATTTGAAGCAACCTCAAGCATAAAACAAACCAGGATTGATATGCTCGCCACTCGGTTTGAGGCTCTCACAATGGATGGACATGAGGCAATACAATCTTTCAGCAGCAAGCTCAGCACCCTGTTGCATGAAGCCTTGTTATTGGATAAAACGTACAAGGATAAGAAGCTTATTAAGAAGTTTCTGCGCTGTCTTCCGCCAAAGTTTCACGGACACATATCTGCTCTCGATGTGACACAGAACTCAGATAACATGAGTTTTGCTCAAGTTGTGGGAATGATGCAGGCATATGAAATTCAA
>OVBA01007370.1:280-14750 GCA_900406435.1 Lepidium aucheri | reverse complement strand
GTGCAAGCATCTATTTCTTACCAAGTTTTTCTCCAACTCACGGATGGCCAAACTACTGAACAACATATCAAATTTTGTCCAACAGAGTATCGAGTCACTGGCCGAGGCATGGGATAGATACTCAGTGTCCTCATCACGGTTTCTGGGAGGATACTATCCTCAGCAACTTCTACCGAGGAGTTCACCTGAGGATACGTATGTTATTGAATTAACCGCAAGTCACAGGAGCTTTCTACAGCAGGAGATCAACAAGGGAAGAGCATTAATAGAAAATCTTGCTCTAGCTGATGGACATTACAGTGAGGAGTATGACCGAGCTGTCAGGGGAACTTCTGATTCGGACAGATCCGCCCGTAAAGAGCTGAAGCAACTTCATGAGAAGCTAGACAAGTTGCTAATGGTCCACACCAAGCAATTCAGTCTTGTGGAAGAGGATATGGTACAAGAGGGAGAGGAAGAACAACTGGAGGAGATTTGTTTTGTTCAGAATCAAATTGGATCTAAACCGTAGGTCAACAACAAGCAAAACCCAAACTTAAGCTATCAAAGCACAAACATAGCCAACCCACAAGATCAAGTGTATCCACCAAAGCAGCGGGCTTGGATACCCAAGGAACAATGGCAGCAGAGCCTTAAGCCGGCACCAGCTCTAACTCAACCTCCAACAACAAAAGAAGACCAATAGGATGTGATGAATATGCTCCAACAAATATTGCATAGCCAAACCGCCCACCAAATGGAAATGACCACAAAGTTTAGCGAGGTACATAGCCGAATCGATGCAAGCTATAGTGACCTCAACTGCAAGTTTGAAACCCTCAACGCACGATTGAAGTATGTGGAGAGCAACCAAGCATCATCATCCACTAAGGCCACCGATCAGCTACCCGGAAAAGCCGTTCAAAACCCAAAGGAGTATACGACTCAATCAATCACTCTCAGAACCAGAAAGGTGCTCCCATCAGTGGTTGGACCAAAGAAAAACGCTGAGGATAGCGTTATTCAAGCTGGGGGCAGAACAAGCCAAGAATAAAGCTGGTTGCATACAACTCGGGGATACACCTCGCAAACCTGAGCCGCGAGGAGAGGTTAATGATGATCTGACTACTGGGAAAAATGCACAACTCAAGGAGAGCCCTCGCTCGCCTGTGCAGCGAGGAGAAGAACCAGACTTTCCCAACCTGAACGGGACAGAAGGAGTTGCACCTGTGGCTGTAACCAAAGCCAAAGCACCTTTCCCTTCACATTTAAAGAATAATCAAGTAGAGAAACAGAAGGTCCTTTTCGATAAACAAATGAGCGGTATAGAGATAAAAATTCCTATCTTGGATGCTTTTGCTTTAATTCCGCAATACAATAAATTTTTGAAGGACTCGCTTAAGGAACAAGAAGAGGAATGTATGGCTGTTAGGATCCGATCATTTGGATCGGTATTGGTACCAGTTCTTCCACATCAAAGGAAAAGGTTCATCGCGAAGAAGTTGAGTGATCTGGGAAGCTTCACACTTCCATGTGCAATAGGGCATCTAAAGTTTATTAATTGCTTATGTGATCTTGGAGCATCCATCAGTTTGACCCCACTAATCACTGCACAAAAGCTGGGGTACTCAAACTTCAAGGATTGTAAAATCTCATTGGTCCTCGCGGATAGAACAACAAGAAAGCCGAGGGGACTGCTCGAGGATGTACCAATAAGTGTTGGTAGTGTGCTGGTTCCTACTGATTTTGTGGTATTAGAGATAGATGAAGAACCTACTGATCCACTACTGCTGGGTAGACTTTTCTTGGCGTCAGTGAGAGCTTTGATTGATGTGCGAAACATGACCATTGAACTAAAGGTTGGAGAAAGAGTAGGTATGATGTTCGACTTAAAGGAAAGAAGAAAGAAACCTACGATAGACGGGAAATGCTTTGAGATTAAAGAAACAATAGGGGGGATGGAAAAGGATGCAAATGAGGGAGCTCTAGTTCCCCTTGCAAACCCATACTAAGAGGTGTATGAAGAGTCAAGCTTGTGACTCTAAACAAGCCCACTTGGGAGGGAATACCATGTCTATCCTTTACTCTTGAAAACTCTTTTTAATTTCGTTTAAAGTTAATTTGGTTTTTGTTTTATTTTGAGAACAATCTTTGCTAGTTTATTGTAGTTGTTATTGGGTATTTGGTATTTTGATCTACATCTCAGGTTCAAAGAGTCTTGGCAAAATTAGAGGAAGCAATGCCCTTATTAAGCCAAGAGCGAGCATGCCCCGCACCTAACCCTCGGATGCAACAGAGTGAGGAGTGAGAAAAATTGACAAAGAACCTGAACCCCTCAAGACATGAGGCCGAGGAGGGTGTGAGAGTAGTGTTCACATTGCCTTGAACACCACTCATGAACCTACTTGCACACCTTAGTATCCTTTTTTAGAAAGTTCTAGTCAAATACATCTCATTATAATTGAAATACACTTAGTATTCAGTGCAATCTTGAATATGAAGCTTAATAGTATAAATGCTTTAATTGGAGCCTATTTTGGTAATATGGCTAACTCTTTGTGGTTTTAGATATTATCACAACAAGGAGCCAATCAGGATTCAGAATAGTCAAAGGGAAAGCAACAAGAGAAGTTCAAGATTGGGTTTTTCTAAATGGGTAGTCAGGCCTCGACGTATGTAGCGAGGATGTTGAGCGAGGAGGTTAGCTGAGGAGCACATAAGGACAAAATTTGATTTGTTTCCACTTCATCAAGTGAGACCCACGAGCTAACAGCTTTTGGCAAAAATCTAGGAGAGGTCAAGTCAAAGTTGGACCAAACTAAGGGCTGAAATTGATCAAGAAATAAAAATTCAAAATCAACGGACGGGATGACGCCAATGTTGAGGACGAATGGCAAGCAACTCGGGAGCCAAAATTGTCCCCTTCTTTCTCCCTAGATTGTCTCCTCAATAACCTGCAACACTCACCTATATAAACAGCTTCTCCCTCATCATCTCCCTCATCCGATCTAAAGCATTCAAGCACAAAAAATCTTTCTCACCGTCGGCGAGTTCTCTTTCTCTTAAAGTTTGAGTTTTCTTTTCCTATCAGAAACCTTGTCAAGCATGTCTTCTAGAGAGAAAAGAAAGGTTACGGAATTCAGAAGCAAATTCATGAATGATGCGCGAAGAGCCAGAAGAAGAGAGATGGCGGCAGGGTTAGAAGATTCACCGCCAGTCCGCCGCAGAAACAAGCCTTGCCGATTCATCATTCAATCGGATGAGGATGAGCCAGGGGTACATACAAGGATTGAAATCCCGATAAGAGAATCGGCAAGAATATCGGTGGCTGAGCTGATGGATTGGAGGTTTGTCCACAAAGAAGGAAGCTCAGCTCAGGAGAAGAGGAAGGGAAAATAGATAGCCTCGCCATCCAGCAGCGAGGACCGTGACAAGTACAGCGAGTATGCTCAGCCCTCGTCAATGGAAGTCGAGTACGAGAGCGAGGAGAGAACAAAGAAAAAGGCTGAGAAGAAGGAGAAGAAAACAAGGCACCACAGCGACATTGAGGATTTAAAGAGGAGCGGGTACTCGAAAAAAGAGGCAAGGAAGGCCTACGAGGAGAGGAAAGCAGAAAAGTAGGGAAGAGCCGCGAGTGAGACTAACGACTCTGATAAGGCGTATAAGGCTTTGAAGGCGATGAGGATAAAAGGTACATACTTCTTACATTTTGGAACCATGAGGAAATTGCGAATTACTGAGGATATGGATATGGTGTTTAGCTCGCTTGGAATTAAGGTTTGCATGTATAGTGTGGCGAACTCTTACATTGAGGAAACGTTGAAATTCCTCGCCGCCGTGGATCTTCTTATCTCCTCAAAGTCTGATATAGCCAAGATTAAGAAGAACAGACCTGGATATATAACGTTTACCATGTACGACAAACTATACGCGGTGACGTTAAAAGAGTTGGATTTTCTTTTTGGGTTCAAATCCGGAGATGCGGTGTATCCGAATATTGGCGAGAATGATACCGATGAGGTATAGAAGATGCTGTCCGGTTCTAGGGAATATGATTCATCGCAAAGCAAGGGAAGTTGGATCCGCAACCCATCCATCAACTACGCGAGGAAAGCCATAGCCAACGTGTTTTTTGCTAGACCCTCCACCTCACCAATCAACCTCGGGGAGATGCACATGATGGTCATGGCGATGAAGGAGAATGTTGGAGATCAAGGGAACTTTGGGATGTCGTTCGTGTTGGCAAAGCACCTCCTCACGTACCGTGGGAGAGCAATGATGCAAACGGGGAGGAAGTCCGAGAAGCCAAAGCACATCTACATTGATGGAGTGGTTGCTCGGACACTTGAAGCGAAGGGAGTACTCTTAAACACTGAAGATTACAGTTGGGCTCCACCCCAATTTATGGTCATGCGATATCTTCAAGGGGCAGGCCTCATTTCCAAAGGCGAGGTTGAAAGGCGAGCTGTATATAAGTTTGCCCATGATACTTCTGCCCTACCCGGAATACATCTCGCTGACCACGATGGAGAACGTGACTTTTACCCCACCCCTCGCGGCTTTACTTGGCGAAACCCAGCGAGGACAGCAACCTCAGCAGGCAGAAGAGGAAACAGATGAGGAAGAGGTCGATCCGGAGTCATAACTGTTCGAGGAGTTCACCGAGAAAAACCAAGGAGCAGCAACCAAAAAAGACCACAAGGGGATTGGGAAGCTCCAAAAGTTGGGGAAGTGGCTGCTCAAGAAGGTGAAATGTCTCACGAAGGAAAAGGAGGAGTGGCTAAGCGAGCGCAAGAGGATATGGAGAGCAATTGATGGGTTAGAATCATTGTTCAGAGGAAAGTACCTCAGCCTCGCACTCATGACTCGCCACCACAAGCGAGGAGGCACTCAACTTCAGCAGGTCCCAGCTCACACCAAGTGCGAGAGGAGCAGCCGTAATGCCAATCAATGGACATGACGCAGGTATACAAGTGGAGCGGGAAGTAAAGCCAGCAGCACGGGACAAAACAAGAGCAAACACCTCAGTAAGGTCCCTCGCACGCATCCCTCTCCGATCACGACCGCGAGGAGTACTCGGACAGACAGCAGTACGTCACACCGTGTGAAGGAATAGCTCCAAGAGGGTACCCAGACCCTGACAGTTACACTTCTTGAGGACATGAACGCCTCAAGTGGTCACTTTTTTGGATTTTAGGTATCAAACTCCAACCCTTTGTACATACATTTTCATTTTAGTTGTTTTTCGTTTTGTTTGTCTAGACAACTCTCTCCGACTGCTATGCACACAAGGGACTGTGTGATTTAAGTTTGGGGGAGGGGTCTAGAGTACTCTTACATTGTTTCTTGTGATTCTCATTTTCTATTTTTCATGCATTCGTCTAGGTTGTAGAAATCTGGTTGGATTTTTCTTTGTGCATTTGATTGTTGCATTTCATGGCACTTAAGGCATAGAAAAACCATAAAAATTTGAATTTTTCTAAAAATGAAACCTAAAAAAAAATAGAGTGATCATGTAGTTGCATCCATTTAGATTTGTCTTTAGGTTGCATTCACTTAGGATTCATGCATTCGTACTTGTTTTGTGGGAATGATCTTGATAATGGGAAAAATATTGATAAGTTAAGCTAAGTGACCATTGTGAATGCTATTGATTGGTAGATAGCCGTTTTGGAAAGTTTTTGGGCGGATCATAGCCTTGGTGAACTTTGCTTGGGTTGTGTTTTGAATAGGTCTAGTTTGATTCCTTCTAAAACTAACTTGAACTTCCAATTTAGAGCCTAGAGTTGCATCAATACGTTCCTTCTTTATGTTTAGCATGATCCAAAAGTGTGTGCTTGGTAAAACCCTATCAAAAGTTAAGAGAAAAATTAAGCTTCCCGCAAAGAACTTAAACCGAGTAAGTGGTAAAGTGGAAGCGGCTGGAAAGATGCGTAAACCTGTAGTCTTTTATGTCTGTGTATATTCACTAACTTACTCCATATGCGGGTTGGTGGAGCAACTTGAAAGGAAGCGTAAACCCGTAACCTTTCATGTTTGTGTAAGCCAACTTCAGAAAAGCCAAAAGGGCACAATAATAATAAAAAAAAGCAGAAAAAGAAAAAAAAATGAATAATCGGGCAGAAAAATTTTAAAGAGAGGAAACCATTTAAGTTGAAAAATAATCATGCTAAGCTTAGGGAAGTCAAAATATGTACTTGTTGATTCCTACTCTCTTTTGAGGACTGCACCAAAAAGAAATAAGAAATTAGACTTGTACCTTTAGAGACCAGCTTAGGTGATAGGAATCCACATGTTGAATGCTATGTTTAAAGATGATTACATTGCGGTTTCCAAAATTATAGAGCCCATGTGTGGATAACGGTTTAGCTTAAGCAAGTTGTTCGTTAGACAAGATGTTCCCACTTTGTGTGAAACTTTCCACCTTAGGTCATTACATTTGCTTGAGGCCAAGCAAGATCTAAGTTTGGAGGAGCTGATGTGTGTGATTGTTGATGGTTTTAGAGTCTTGTTTTAGGTAGTTTTGCATTCGTCTAGATTGATTTTCTGATTACTTAGGTCCTTTTAGGCTTGTTTTGCTTTCTTTGCATTTGCATATGCAGTTTGGAGTTTTATCTAGAAAAAGGAGCAGAAGAGGAGCTAAAACTGGAGATAAGGACAATTGGATCAGCTGCTAAGCGAAAAAGATTGGGCAACCTTGGGTCGCTACCTCGCAAATCGCAGGGCGATGACTGCTCAGAACGCTCAAGAAAGGATGCCTCAGTCACCAGCCTTAACCTATTTGTCGCGAGGGAAGATCAATCTCTTCACCGAAAAGATTACACTGGGACCATTCACTCAGTCTCAACCCACGAGGGCCAACACAAGAAGCACTCCTCGGTGCCCAAGCTCGCGGAAGGACTCCGAGGGCAAGATTTACATAATTCCTGGTTGACTGACTTAGGTCGGTTTGACCATTAGGGTTATGCAAATAACCCTATAAATATCCTCTAATCACACTCTTATCATTTTTATCTAACGCTTAGCTAAAAAACTCTATCTATTTTTATTGTTGTTTCCTTTATGCTTGTTTAAGGTAATCTTTATGATTATGCTTTTAAGTTAATAAATTAAGTTTGATCTTTATCTTTACTTTCTGCAATTTCAATTAAGTTTCTTTATGTTTATGCAAACTAGATCTACGCTACTCCTCTGTACTCAATCCATGAGGCACAAGTATATCTGTGTGGATCTCGAGGATAGGGCGATTGGAGGTGAATCTGTTGATTCCCTTGCCATTCTAGCCATGATCTGAACTCTGATCCCTTCTCACATGGCTAAGCTTAATGCTGATCTCTCCCTGATCAAGAGAGATCTGATTTGGGCCGTGCCTTGTGAGTGATGGTTTGATCCGCCGAAGAGAGATCTAGCATGTGGGTCGGCTTTTAGACGAGTTGGGCTTAGCTTAATGCTTCTGGTTTGGCATGATCGTGGCTAGCGCCGTAATGGATCATCCAAGGTCTTCACTGTGAGAACGGGTCGATCTAGCCTTGTCCTAGTCTAGGGATCACTCAAAAGAGTTCGGCGAGTTGGGATCAGCGAGTTTATCATCGATCAACTTCCCTATCCTTTAGATCTACACCTTTAATCTTATTTCTATCTTATAGCAATTAGTGTGCTATGTTTTTAACTCATTTTTCTGTTTTAGTCATATCCATTCTATTTTAATTTTGTCTAGTAGTGTAATTTGTCCTATTGTCTAGTTTGCAAGCTCACCTAATATCATAGCCTATCATAGTGAAAGAATGGTAGGTTGCTTGAACTAAGATATAGTAGTAGATAGGTTGTTTACAAGCATCTCTGAGTATCTAGTTCGATAATTCCCATTTACTTACCATTATACTCAATTGATTTGATCTTAGGACTGAAAAACCCTTTTATCACCAACACACACTTGAAACTGAACTACTCGACTTAACAACTCAACAAAGAACACTCAAAACAATCGATGCACACAAACACGACTTCAACATCAATCAATCAAACAATCAATGAAAACTTTGATTTTTCAAAACTTTTATTGAAAATGTTAAAAAACTTTTTTTGTAAAACCAGCTTTCAGAAATTTCCTTCGAAATCCCTTTTCTTAAATCGTTTAAAAATTTTGACCCTCCGGGGTCAGATTCAGAGTGGCCTTCACCTGGCTCTGATACCAATTGTAACACCCTGCTCCTTACCTTGAGAGACAAGGTGGTATTCCTTGGTCTTGCCGAAAATACATTTTCTGAAAAAACGATAGACACCAAAAATCTTGTTCAAAATTCCTAAAAAAGGGAAAATAAAGAGAGGTGAATAATGAATTACTCAGTGAGGAGATCACTTCTGCCCACTGAAACATAAAACTCTAACCTAATTCACATAAAGTTTATCCTATTCACAGAAAGCATACACATACAACTTGTAATTTTGAACAAGTTGTTCTAATAAATCTTTCCTATCTCAAATTTTCCATCTACAACTACTCAAACATTCATCAATCCTTTCATCAATCCTTTATCAATTCTTCATCATTCTTTCATCACTCCTTTATCAATCCTTCATCATTCCTTCATCATTCCTTCATCATTCCTTCATCACTCCTTTATCAATCCTTTCATTAGAGATGTACCACAAACACTCACAAATATACAATGTTTACTATTTGGAAAGAGAGTGCATGACGATAGAGGCGGTTGTGGATAGTGAGGTCATCACGGAACTTCTCCATGATGATTTATCAATCCTAGTTATTAAGAACGGTCATTCTCTGAAGTCGGTCACTAAGGTTGGTTCGGGTGATGCTCGAGAAGACATCATGCCTATACCAATTGAGAAGACTCAGCTTGTTCCAAAAGTTTCAGAAGGGACGCAAATTGTTTTGGAGATTGGGAACAAAACCCAATGTGCTCCACCAGATGCTATGAAAAAGACTATCGCTAAGTTTAGTGATCGGGTTATTGTTCTTTTCTGTTTCTGGCCTTGGCTTTAAGAGATGCGAGAAACTACGTCTTGACATAAGAGTTGCACGACCTAGGCTCGGCTTTAAGAGATGCGAGATTCTGGGTCTCAGGTTAAGATTTGCGAGAACTAGAGGTGCGAGAAACTGGGTCTGGGCATTCGAGGTGCAAGAAACTGGGTATTGGCTTGAGAATTGTGAGACCTGAGCTCAACTTAAGAATTTCGAGAAACTAGGTCTTGGTATTTTCTTTTGTAAATTGCAAGACTCGGTTCCTGACCTTTTTACAAACTCTATGAAAAAAAATATTTATTAAGTTATAGATGTACCTAAGGCTGCCTATGTTGCGTACGTAGTACATACTCCATAGAGATCAAGCCAAAACATATTTTTCATTATTACATAGTTGAAAAACAAAAGAAAATGTCAGTATCAGAGGCTTAGGATGCCGAGGACATTGTAGCCTAGTAGTAGTAACATTTTAAACTGATCGAGTTCCAACTTCTTAAAATTTGTTCGCACGACATTGTGGTAGGCTCATATACGCCTGGTTTGATGATCTTTGAGATGATCTTTGGTCCTTCCTAATTTGCACCAAGATTTCCAGTGTAAGGCTCGATAGTCTTTTTGAAGATTTTTTGATGTATTGCATTTTTATCGGTTTTTAACTCTTGTTTTCTGTAGTTTTTCGAGTCTTTTGTAGTCTTTTTAGTGTTTTTTCAGGTCGTTTGTGGTCATATGTCACATTGGGAGAAGATGAGCTCTTTTTAGTGAAAACAAGCATATGGAGATGTAAAATTATGGAAAAACATTAGAAGTTTACTTTCTTTAAAGTACTTCCCACAGTTGGATTGAGCTGCGATTTTGACACAAGACTGACACGGGAGTTACTTATATTTGGTGCTGGTTAGAGGCCAATCGGATAAGCAGTTAGAGAGATATGAAGAATTTACTGAAGACAGATCATTCTGTACCGGTCATGCGAGAAAACTAGAAATCTACCTAATTTTTTCTGATTCGATTTAAGTTGTACCAGATCCAATTTTTAGAGATTATAGTTAGGTTTTAGTCACTTTTTCATATTAAGATTTCGTAATTCTTTTCAGCCACTTTTAGTTTTGTTCTTGTATCCTTGGGGAGAAGATTTCATCCTCTACAACTTTGAAGAAGATTTATGAAGCCTCTTTTAGTTTTTATTGCAATTCTTTATGATTTCTAAGATGTCTGTTGCTTTATTACTTTCAATTATGTATGAGTAGTTTTCCAATCAAGTTTAGAATTTTCTAGGGAATTAGGAAAACAATAAATTAGGGATAAATAGGGTCTAATCTTGATGTGTTCTCCATCTATTGTGATCTTAATGCGTAAGCTAGAATAGGTAACTAGTTTATAACCATAGGTTGTTTAACTCTCCAAAAGCTGGTTAGATACCTGAAAGAACATAGATGAGCAATTAGTTCTTAACCAATGAAAGCTGATGTTGAGGCTAATTGTGGACCTATCAAACCAATTCGATAATGCATATTTAGATCTCTAGTGCCAAATGACAGTTTAGGATTTCTAGGTTGCTAGATATAGTAGTCGACACTACGACAATGGGTTTGCTATATAGTTTGTCTAAGTCGAGATTTGATCTTAATCCTGTCCAGAATAATTACTGATTTAGATTATTACTTCCCGAATGAATTCCTTGAACTTGATGTTTTTTATTTATTGAATTTCATATCGTTATTTGTTTGATTTATTTAGTTCCAATCACCAAGGTTATTTGAATTATCTTAGCTCTAATTGGGTTTATAAGATTGATAGTGTAATCGCTTGGTACTCGTGGATTCGATCCCTTATGTACTACTTTGTTTGTTGTGCACTTGCAGTAGAATACTAGGATTAAAACTCTGTGATATCAAGTTTTTGGAGCCATTGTCGGAGACCAATTGTGTTGCCTTTGACCTACGATCAAATTTTAGTCGAAGATATCTTTTACTTACATTTTTGTTTCTTGTTCTTTTTGGTTTTCAGGTTTAGTCTACGATGAGCAATCTTCATTCAATGAATCTTCCATCATTGAGAAAATGCAGCCACAATTGAGCAGTTAAGACAGCAGCTTGCGCAGTTGAGACATCAACTATAGAATGTTTAACAACCACATCGTCGCACATTAGGCTACTTGGACACAACTCATCAATACTATCAGAAAAGGTCTGCCATCATTCTTCCTCCTTTACAGGTACATGACTTTAATTTCATGCCTCAAATAATCGCTCTAATCAAGCAGTATGTGTTCCATGGTCTACCAGCTGAAAATCTGATGGATCACATCTAAAACTATGAGGAGATTTGCAGGACTACTAGCTCTAATGGAGTCCCTGAGGACTATATCAAGTGCAAGCTATTCTATTTCTCCTTTGCGGACAAAGCATCACAATGGCTTAAATCCTTCAATGCAGGTTCGTTGACAACATGGGAAGCAGATAAAGCTACATTTCTGGATCACTTCTACACCAAATCTAATACGGCTGCATTGAGAAACAATACCAGTATCTTCCGGGAGCGAGTTGATGAGTCCTTTTGTGAGAGTTGGGAGAGATTCAGAGAGTACCGTAGAGACTGCCCACACCATGGATACATCATACAACGATGAACAAATTCTGAATATCTTCTTTGAAGGAGTTGACTAGGACTACAAGAAATCCCTATACACTACCAAAAATGGGACTTTATGACTAACACTAAGAAGGAAGCGTTTAATCTCATCAAGAACTTGGCTGCTAGATCGAGTTATCATAGTCCCAAATATGATCAATCTATACGCCTTCTCAGAAGATAGACAAGTTGACTGCCAAGTTGGATATGCTGATCAAAGAGTCAGGTGAGCATATGGATATCAACTATATCAATGGTGCTAGCTTTGTACAAAATTTGGGTGTCGTGCAAAATCAGGGGCAAATGAATTCTGGTCAGAATTTTCAGAATCCCTACATGCGAAATCCGGACAAAAACTTTCAGCCGCCTTTTAGACTATTCCAGCAGGCATCTCAGCCACAATACCAAACTCCAACATGTTCTTCAAGTAGCTCTCAGGATGAGCTTAAGGCAATGATACAACAACTTTTTTGTGAGCAACAGAAAACTTTACAGAAGATCAAAGCAAAGGTCGATGATATGTACAACAACCTCAACCACAAATTTGAAGCAATATGTACTCATGTGAAAAAACTAGATACTCAGGTGGCTCAAACTGTTGAAGCAATGACAAGACTTCAAAGGGCATTACTAGGACAAAGAGAGAAGAATTCCACGAAATCTTGCAATGTCATTATCTCTAATAATAACTACGACATGGAGGTAGATGAGCTTGCTAGACTTGTCTTTGAAGATGAAGCTGAGTATGAGGACTGTGTCGTTGAAGGTAAGACGCATAAGCAGACTTTTGTTGAAAAGGTAGAGCAAGCTACAATGATAACAAGGGTTTTGAGCCTTAAGAGATCAAATCATTGAAGCATAGGGTAAGTAATGGGATTTTCGAACCAATACTCAGGAGCTGCTTGTAATTAATCTATCTACTACTAGTTCCTAGTTCAAGCAACCTATCAATCTATCACAAAGATAGGCTATGTTTTCTAGTGAGCTTGCAATCTAGCTAATAGGACAAAATAGACTAAAGGACAAATTAAAAATAGAACCTAAACATTCAAAACAGAGAAACGCTTAAGAAACAGAGCAAGATGATAGCAATAAATGAAACTAAGGTAAAAAGCATGAATCTAGAGGATGTGAGGGATTTGATCGGCGCTAAACTCGCCGATCCAACCTCCCCGAGCTATATAAGGTGATCCCTAGACCGAGACAAGCCTAGATCAACTCGTTCTCACGGTGAGACCCCATTCCAATCCGGCTGATCCATTATGGCGCTAGCCATGATCATGCCAAATCAGAAGCTTAAAGTTCAGCCCAATACATCTAATAGTAGACCCACCTGCTAGATCTCTCCTCGGTGGATCAAACCATCACTCACATGGCACTTGGTCTCCGATTCCCTTAGCGCTAGCCTTAGGTCACAGCCCAAATCAGATCTCTCTGGATCAGGGAGAGATTAGCCTTAAGCCTAGCAATGTGAGAAGAGATTAGATTCAGATCATTGTTTGCTCGGCGAGTGAATCAGTGGATTCACCTCCGATCTCCCTATCCTCGAGATCCACAAGGATCTACTCACGTCTCATGGCTGGAGAGTGGAGGATCATAGGAGATCTCATTTCCATAAACATAAAGAACAATAAAGTAAAGAGCAGAAAGTAAAGTGAAAGATCAATCTAAAATCATTCCATTAAAACTTAAGCATAATCATCAAAGTACCTTAACAAGCATAAAAAAAGCAACAACAAAAATAGAGAGTTTTTTCGGCTAAAATAACAGATAAAATGATATGATAGTGATTAAGGGGTATTTATAGGGTCATTTGCATAACCCTAATGGTCAAATCGACCTAAGCCGGTCAACTAGAAATCTTGCCCTCGGAGTCCTTGCGCAAGCTTGGGCACCAAGGACTGGTTCTGATCTTTGACCTCGAGAGTTGAGGCCGAATGAATAGTCTGAGTGTAATGGATTTGTCCTCCCTCGCAGCAGATAGGTTGAAGCTGGTGACTGAGGCATCTTTTCTTGAGTGTTCTGAGCAGTCCTCGTCCTGCAATCCGCGAGGCAGCGATCTGAGTTTGCGCGACTTCTTTTGCCTAGCAGCTGATCCAATCATCCTTAGCTCCATTTTAAGCTCCTTTTTGTTCCTTTACCTAGAATAAACTCCAAACTCCATATGCAAATGCAAAGAAAGAAAAATAAACCTAAAAAGACCTAAGTAATCGGAAAATCTATCTAAACAGATGCAAAACTACCTAAAACAAGACTCTAAAACCATCAAAAATCGCACACAACAGCTCCCCCAAACTTAGATCTTGCTTGGACTCAAGCAAATGAAATGACCTAAGGTGGAAAAACTGAACACACAAAGTGGAGACATCTTGTCTAACAAACAACTTGCTTAAGCCATACCGTAATCCACATATGGGCTCTATCAGTTTGGAAACCGCAATGTAATCATCCTTAAACATAGCATACAACCTATGGATTCCTATCACCTAAGCTGGTCTCTAAAGGTGCTAGTCTAATTCCTTATTTCTTTTTGGTGCGGTCCTCAAAAGAGACTAGAGATCAAGAAGTACATGTTTCGACTTCCCTAAGCTTAGCATGATCCATTTTCAACTTAAATGGTTCCCTCTCATTTAAATTTTGCTGCCCGATTATTCATTTTTTCTTTTCTTTTTCTTTTTTTCTTTTTCTTTTCTTTTTATGTGCCCTTTTGGCTTTTCCGAAGTTGGCTTACAAAAACATGCAAAGCTACGGTTTTACGCATCTTCCCAAGTTGCTCAACCAACCCGCATATGGAGTAAGTTAGCAGATATATACAGACGTGAAAGGCTGCGGGTTTACACATCCTTCCAATCGCTTCACCTTTACCACTTACTC
>OVBA01007369.1:0-14752 GCA_900406435.1 Lepidium aucheri | reverse complement strand
AATATATCAAATATATATATAATTAAATAATTAATAAATTTACATTTATAAATTAAACCATAAATAAATAAATAAAATAAATAAATATAATCTAGTATTTATATATTTCCATACTAAAATGAAAAGAAATATTAGTATAAAATATGATTAGACTAAAAGAAGAAAGCGATGTCACATAGTGGAACCTAGCTAGCGCCAGTTGCATACCTGCTATTTAAATCTTCCTAGATTTTTGTATAGATTCTTCTATTCAATTTAATAACGACAAATAAAAGGTAGAGTCGTATTTCGACCAAGAAAAAGAAAATAGAGTCGTACAATTACAAAACTCATCAATTTGATTTTAGCTTTATTATATTTTTGATGGTGATATTAGATTTTGAACAAAGGTTATCGCTCGTATCATGAGGATAGAGACATGTATGACTATCTATATTGTAGATTGTAACATACGTAAAAACCAAAATATAAAAAGAAACGGTTGGCATCGTCAATTCAGTTTTTTGGTTCCGTTTAAACGATCAACGATTTGTTTACTAGATACAATCACTTGTCTTTGTTATCTGCTTATTGATTTTGTGTGTGTTTGTTTCCGTTTTGTTTGTGTAATAAAAAAACAAGAGAAAGACATCGGACATATACAAGTTCCCAAGACCAAAGGTTAGTCAATGTACGTCTCGCCAAAAACCCTCCAGATAGCTTATAATCAAACCAAGAAATACAAGCATAACCCTTTGCACTCACCGAGATGATCTACCCACAAGCATAAACCTCCAGATAGCTTATAATCAAAACGCAGGATTTAATTGTTTTGATTGGTTTTTTAAATTGTGTTCATTTAAGTTGTTTGACTCGTGTTGATATATTAAATATTGTTTACAAAATACTGTTTTAGAGGCTCAAAACCTGAACCAAACTCGATCAAAATTATAGGAACTGGATCCGACAAAATATCCAAATGGGTCTTAAATCTATGTATCCAAAAAGCTGGATCCGAACGCGAACCAAAACCAAATCAAGAACCAAATTTTTTGCTTTATAGTTTTTCTTTGGGGATTTTGTGTGGAATACCCCAAAAAAAATAAGTTTGTGCAAAACGTGACAAATTTAAAATCTTGTATGGAATACCACAAATTTAACTGTGAGAAGACTGTAATGTCTTACTGAGATTTAAAAGATAACAGGAAGATGGCATGATATTTAACATAACAGAAGTTGAAGACCGGTTCTCAGAAGAACAGAGATAAATCAGTTGCGTCAAAGGTCATTGATCTGTGGTGTGTAGATGATGGAAGAGGCAGAAACCGATTACGAGTACATAGGTAGTCAAATCTGAAGGTTTGGGGAGGTATTGATTAAGCAATGTTGAGGATAGCAGAACGGAATGGACGGAGAAGCAGAGGGGAGGAAGACAATGGAGGAAGGAAAGAAATAAAGTGGGCCCTCGGTCAGTGATCATTGATGTGTTGGCGTGGACAAGGGGATTTGCCGTTAAATTCAAACATGTCTATCCATGAAAATTCTCGTGGTAATGGATGTGAATTAAAATCCATGTCCATGACGAATGGCATGTTTTATGACACATGGGCATTGACTCGCATGCAAACAAAAAAGTAGTATGTGCATGGACGAGAGGATGCGCTTTCCATGTCCATGAAGAGGGAAATGACCAAAGAACGTGTCCATTTCTATTTAAAAGGATATGGATATGGGGCAATCATAGATGATAACAAAGTGGTCAAGATACATAGTGGGGCCCGTCGACAACGCTCATCGATGTGTGGGCATGGACATGGGGGTTTGCCGTGTAATGCAGTCATGTCCATGTCCATGAAATAGGATATGAGTTCTAAAACGTTCATGTCCATGTCCATAAAGTAGTCCATGTCCATAAATAATGGCATGTGTTAACTAGCATGAAGAATGAGAAGAATTGACTCGCACGAAGAATGGCAAGAATTGACTCGCATGAAAACAAAATGTTCGTGTGTGCATGACGAGTACATACAATATCCATGTCCATGAAGATGAATATGACTAAAATACTTGTCCATGTCTATTAATTAAGATATGGCTTTATGGCGAGCAGATATGGAAAATCCCCGTAGAAGAGAATGTGATTTAAAAGTAGTCCATGTCCATGACGAATGCCAAGTTCTATGACACATGCCCAATGACGCGGATGGAATCAAAAAAAATGTGTGTGCATGGACGAGTGCATGCCATGTCGAAGAAGAGGTATATGACCAAAAGACCTGTCCATGTCCATTAAAAAGATATGGCTTTGTGGCAACCAGATATGAGAACAAATTGGGCAGATTCCATTACATAGAGAAAGGTCGGATAAGTCGAAGTTGACAAAAATTATCGTCCATGTCCATGAATTAGAAAATGACATAAGTGGCATCCATGTCCATGTAAAAGGAAATGGCATAGTAAACACACCAATTCAACCACATAAAGAACTACAGAAAAGGATACGATAATATATAGAATTGGAGGAATGCTGGAAACAAATCTACAAAACAAGTGGGAGGAGATTTGTATTGGCATTGGTCCTACGAGTTAGGGAAATAATTACTTAGATAGGGTTTTTACAAGTTGACCTATTGTAGCCAGGGACATTACAACGACCACGCTTTTGATTTCGTGAGATTGACAAACCCTAAAATTATATTTAAAAAGGTATCAGAGTGTGAGTAAATATAGTGTGGGGGCCAATAGCGGGGAAAAACATAGGAGATGAATACCGAGAATTCGCCTCTAGAGGGGATGCGTATCTTACGAGGCCTCCCAGCTGATCAGTGGGTTTTTTTAGGCTTAACACAAGCATCTGAAACTTCTGCGGGGACACCAGAAAGAGATTCGATGGGTACTGGGTAAATAACACCGGCATATAAATTATGCCATCTCTAAACAGTGTACCAGGAACTGACAAGAGTGTACATATCGATGCTGGTAGAAACTGCAACTATTAATGCGTGGGAGCAAGGAACATGAAGAACATCAAAAACTTTGCAACTGCATGTTTTGGATGCTATATCAACTTGGAAGATACAACCTGCTGCATCGTTCACTTGGAAAACACTACTTGATGAAGATAAAACAGCACATGTTGTAGCCTCACGCAAATGGTCGACAAGAATGTCTTCTACCTCGGGTGTACACACAAAAATGTATTAGCAATATGCTTTCTTCGAGAAGACACCAAGCCATAAGCGTGGACAGAAGGAGAATTGTGCGACACCGAGGACGAAGAAGCAAATCGAGTTGGGGAGACATGGACCGTGTTGACGGACGAGTGTTTGTCCGCGTCCTCAGTAATGGAGCATTTGGGGTCCTTGTCTTTAGTGATGATAGGCTAAGAGCAGCACTCTGGTAATCAATGGTAATGTCCTTGTCTACGTCTTTCTTCTATGATTTGGTGTCCATGTCCATCGCTGCATATCTGTCATGGGCCGCCTCTTCAGGTATTTTACTCTGAGGCTCGAAAATCTAATTTTCAGGGAAGACGCCCTCATCCTTATGACCCAGGGTGTCCATGTCCTCGACAACATCATTGCCTTCTTTAGCAGTTGGAATAAAACCTGTTTCTTCGTCCATGTCCCCATCCTCACCAATGCCTTCAACACCATCGTGATATTGTTCAGAGATATTTCCCTTACCATGTTCAAGATTAGCGTCCTTGTCTAAATCCTGGTTGATAGTTTTGACGACACCTTGAACCCAATCATAAGCTCCCCATCCATCCTCAGGGACACTGACTTCTGGGTTCGCAGGAGCAGTGGAATCATCTTGGTGTGGGTTTTGAGGATGACGATAATTACACCTTTCAACCAATGCCCAACCTACTTCTTCAGCTATAAGCCCTTTAATCATTGCTAAGTGACCGCTTAACATCGTGTTCACCTTATCCTCCACTGCTTACAAAAACTCTGGCGACTCAACAGAAGAGGACGAAGAAACACCTTTGGAGCGAGACTTCGAACATCTGGAAGGCGGAGGCTTCAGAGGGGCCTGATTGGGAGAGGGTGGGGTTAAAAGTGGTAGAAGGTTATACCCACCGCGCCATATTTTTTTCGAAAACTTGTACCCAGACTGAATCAGACTTAGAGTATAGGATACAGCGGGGTCATCGACTTTGTCTGGCCAAGACACATCATACTGACAATCCCCTTCCAACACAGGGACCACCTTTAGTTGGGAAGAAAAAAACAGAGCTATAAGAGAAAAAAATTGTGAAAGCGAACTGAGAACTGAGGAAACAACTTACGTCTACGTCCTGTTCCACACCCAAAATGTTTGGATTATGGAAGCATCGAAGAACTGTCCACCTTGCTAAACTAGCATCAAAAAATGTGTGCTCCTCAGCAGTTGCAGGGAGTAGGTCAGCTAACTTGGGGATAGAATGCAATGCGACGGAAAAGCCATGAACGGAGATGTGAGATTGCCTAAGTTTCTCGACCAGAGAAATTTTACTTTTTATTTTCAAACCGACTTTGAGCATCCGAAAAGTCAAAGAGAAAGACTCACGACCCCAAGGATAAGATTCAAATAGACCTAAGTCTTTGACCATCTCCACAACTTCCAATTACGGTGTAACAGTTTGGGAGCCACAAATTAGAACTCCTTCAACTATGACAATAAAAGCAAGCCTCAATATCCTGGACCGAGGCATCCTTTTCTCGACGGGACGCCTTTTCTCAGCTTTGATCCACTCGACAATTTTTCTATCGTAACTAATGGATTATCTTGGCCAATTAAAGTGTACCAATATGGTTCATGGCCTGTTGGAAGAGTTTGAAGAGATAGAGTGTAGTCAGCGGAAGGGAAGCGATTGTAGTTAAGCCCGGTAATTAATGCAAATTCGCAGAGAGAAAATCAAAAAGGCTTGCCACCATAAATTAACCACAACTCATGCTTCTTTGACGAAATTAGAGAACGACAGAGCATACTGTGAAAGAACTTCCCGGATAGTAAACTTCTACGAACAGGCAGATTGAACAATGAACCAAAGCAGGAATTCTTCAAGTAGTCAAGCTCACAAGACCCTTGTAGTGCTTCAGCGATATCTAGCAAATATTCCGGTTTGGAATATGAATTGATATGACCATCAGATGGGTATCTATCAGTGGAAAAAAGCATGAGAGGGAGTTAGTTGAAATTACAATTTCGAGGAGCTTTATCTTTTTTGGAGAGATCCATCTAAAATAACAGGGAAAAAACATAAGTAGATTATTAGAACGCGACACTTAGTCAAGAAAGCACTTTAAAACAAAGCAGACAGAGAAAATAAAAACAACAGATTTGCAAAAGCAACATACAGGAAAAAAAAACATGAAATTATCGAATGCAACATAAACGAAATTATGGTCCATGTCCCTGAAATGAAGGGAAGGGTGGATATGACCCCTAAAACAGGTTGAATAATAACATTGACTTAACGAAAGAACAAATAGAAAATGTGGTCCATGTCTATAGAGTAATGGTCCATGTCCCTTGAATGGAACAATATGTCTATGTCCATTAAATGGAACAACATTTCCATGTCCATGGAATACTGGTCTTTAGGTAAGAACCTATAAAATAGACTGAAAAACAAGAAATTAGCAAATTCAACATAAACGAAATTGTAGACCATGTCCCCAATATGAAGGGAAGTGTGACTATGACCCCTAAACAGGCTGAATCAGAACATTGAATTAGCAAAACAACAAATACAAAAATGTGGTCCATATCCATGGAGAAAAGGTCCATGTCCATTAAATGGGACAATATGATCATGTCCACGAATCAAAAACACAGATTCTGGGTTCAAGAACAAAAGGAAATGACAGAACTTCGACACACAAAACTATAACAGAAAAAGAAAGCAAGCGAACATGCAAAAATTTGAAAACTATTTGCTAAATTCTACAAACACTAGGCACATAGAATAGAAAACCTAAATGGCGAAAGGTAAAAGACGGACATAAATTTCATGACGAAAAAACAGAGGATTTCAAAAGAAGCAGAAGCAACTGACACAAAACCCCAAAGAAATACAAGAAAAATTACAAAACCAAGAAAACCAGGCGATCGAAACAGTACAAAAAAAACCTAGGAGAATATAACACAATCGAAAAAAAAAATCCATAAACACGATAGCGATATGGATAATGGTGAATTTTAACATACCTAATTTAGACAGCAAGCGGATTGCGATAATGGATAAATTTTGAGATTTGGGGAAGGGAGATGAAGAGAACGGGCATGAGAACGAGAAAAGAAGAAGAGGTGGGAGAGAAAAAGAATGAATGTCCATTCTCGTCGATTTAGAAGAGATGAATGAAGGGCATAAGAGTCATTTCTCAAACTGAAATGGGCATTTGGCAGGAGGGTTTTTCGAAGGGAATAGATGAGCTTATTTAGAAAGGTAATAGGGCATTTGGCCCAATTTTCTCTTTTTCTTTTATACTTTTGAATTTTAATTTTTATATAAATATACCCGAGATGAGCTAGCCTTCTTTCTTAATTATATCTACCATGTAACAACATCATCTCAATATTAACTATGAGATAAGCTAGCCTTTATAGTGCCCGAAGCGAGATCGGAGTAGGAAGACCATGAACAGAAAAGAAGAAAGCTCTAGGTTACTTTTGTAGTTGTTGTTTCATCCTCTATCTAACAAGGAAATTGAGTTGGTGAATCACAGTTTCTGTGATCCAAATCTATCTTGTGTTCACTATGAAGAATTAAACACAGAATATAGTCATCGCAACACCAACTACCCTCCTAGGTTATTAGGAGAGGCGACGTCAGTCTAACATGACAACTTTAAAAGACCTTGACAAGTAACAGGCGTGATACATAGAACAAAAATAGATCAACCAATATATATCTAAGAAATATATATTTGGTGGTTATATATTATTGTATGATTCTAGAACTACAATATTATTTGAATGGAAACTTTAAAAAAATAACATTATTTGAATGGGTACTCCTTTGCAGCCTTCAGCTCTCAGGATCATGTAAAGTCGGCTTTGATTGCTGAAGCTCTTGCTGTCCGGTCAACTCTCCAAATGGCAAAGGAGAAGAATTTTCAGAAGCTTACAGTCCTATATGATTCGCTTCAACTCATTGCAGTTCTCAATTTTGGGAAAGCTCACAAAGAACTCTATGGATTAGTGTCAAGAATATTGCTCTAAATTCACTACAACAAATTTGAACATATATAGCGCTGAAAATTTGCTATTATAGGCCTTATATAGTGTTTTCACTAATGTTATGTTATCGACAACTATGGAAGATTTTCGACATACGATAGCATTTTTTCTGTATGGTACAATAGGTCAGATATTATACCTTATTTCACTAGCTATTATTTTCATAACTAGAAGCTGTACCGGACTACACCCGGTTTTTTTTCTTTCAGTAGATACATTTATAGTTGTTATACTTTTCTATTATTATGATTCTCACTAGACCAATTTTTTTTTATATATGTATAACAGCTCTTTCATCATTTTCTCAAGTGATGTCTCACTAGTATGTGGTCTTTAATTTCTCATAACCAATTAATCATCAGTTTATATCTGAAAAGATGAGAAAGATCAAATAAAATTGGTGATGATATCATAAAAATTATATTGACACATAGATAATACGAAAAGAAAGCCCCAAAAAATATGAGTTGAATTTGCAACAAAAAGTCCATCAATTATCATAAATGTTTTAAAGAGTTGGACAAAAACACAAGAGAAATATAAGAGGACAGAAACATGCAAGCGTTGTTGCAGAAAATTCTAAACCTAAAGCAAGAATGAAAAAGATAACACCGAACTAAGCTAGTAAAGCTACGTGCATGCACCATTTCACTAACAAAACTTAAACCAACTGGTTTAATGATATACCCAACATGGCAATCAATAACTACTCAGTAATGACCTGCCATTTTAGTAGTAAAGAAATTAGATGACATTGGCAACACAAATCGATCGGTTGAGTGCTAAGAAAATGATTTTTTCCCTTTGAAGTGGTAATAAAAAGCAACCTTCTTCTTTGGTAAAAAAGACACCCTTCACCTTCAATAATGTTCAAAAAAGCTATAATTTTCTTTTTAAATGTTTTGTGATATGTAAAACTAATGAAAACCATGTAAAAGTTCATAAACTACATTTAAAGAATTGAACAGCTACTGTTTAGGTATCAAACTATAATCAACCTCAAATTCATAGTATTTTCCAAAAAGCACGCAATAGCAATGAGAATGTAGATTCTACAGAGAAATAGTATCCAGAGAATATTCTTTTAATGTATCTTTCAATTTAAACATAGATAAAATAAGTTTACTTAGTTACCTCGTCAAGACGACGATCCATGGCCACACTTCTCTGCTTCAAGAAACGTACGTAGTTTCACTTGATGCAAGTTAAGAGCTTCTAGATCTTACTATCTCTTCAATTGTGGCTTTCATTGTTTTTCTTTTTAATGTAATCGAATTAATTTGGAGAGATTAATGATTCTTTATTGAATGCCTCACAAATATTTATTTTTTTCCAACCAGAATTTTGGAGTTCTCTATAGGAGTTGTTTTGATCATTTAATTTCTTCCATATAATTTTTATTAAGTTTTTGTTGCTGATGTGTTAGGATTGTAAAAAGTTTTAGAAAGATGACTTGGATGGCCTAAGAGACCACAAACTTGTGCTTTTATTATATATAAATTATTGCCTGTTAAAATAGAAAACAATAATTCATTTTTTTGCTATAATAGCCCACACTACGATAACAATTTTCTAATGCCGTAATTTATTTTGTTAGGACTATGTTCTTTGCTATGATAGAATATGTTATAACTAAGTTTACGTGCTATAATAGTAGTGCATAACATTTCGTTTTGCTATAATATGTTTTTACATAATGCTATGGTATGTTCTAAATATAGCTATTACGTGTTTTACAGAATTTGTGTTACTTGTTTTGCATATATAACAAGAATCGAATTTTAAGTCAAATTACACAACATTCAATCCAAAAATAACAAATTCATTTAACAAAACATAAGTTTATAATCATTCATGCCACAAGTCTAATTCTAAAAGTAGTTTAATTAAGCCACATTATAGAAGTCTCAATTCCAAACTACATTCAGCCTACCTGACAAAATAAGATTGAACTTATCTAACATTAGTTGTATTTAAAGAAGCTTAGTCAAGTTTTCTAAACTAGCAAAGCTGGACTTGTATATGTTAGATTTTGAAAACATCCTCACAAGTAAATTTAAAGCTTAAAGAACAACAAAATAACACTTACCCATTTCTTTGACTTCAAACGATTGCCGCCAATTTATCTATGGGCCATGCAATTGATGAACGAAGTGCATCTCCCATGTACTTGATCTCATTAGATGGCCTCCAAACTGCAGCTTCGTCATTTTTCACTACGTCCACCCAAACTCTAGCTGCATTGTAACCCAATGGAACACAGTGGACTATAGTACTTAGGTCAATTGATGCTACATGTCCCTCAGCAACAACTTGCTTCTTTTCACCAATGTCTATCAACTTGCATTTTTGAAGCCCTTGCTCAAGATTAATACATTTAGAAGAAGGTCAAGCAATCATTTGCCCAACAACTTCTTTAATTGTAGACATCTTATCAGCATGTCTCCAAAGGAAAGCATCTGATTTATTACTTGTTTCAACTAAAACTTTGACATCCATGGGTCCTATGCGACTACCATTCACTAAATCATTCGGATCATTCGATATGATACGAACCTAAGCTACAGTACAACCACTACCACACCAATCAATCAAATCACATGTTGGTTGTGATATTTTGTTCACACTCTACAAAATATCAAACCAAATATTAAAGTTAGACACTTGGAACAAAATCAGAAGCATCAATTATTGTAGCAGCTATGTGGTCTGATACTAGTAATGCAAAAATAAATTCGAGGTTCATATCCCTGTAACATAATGAATTCATGAAAAAGTACATAATAGCAACAAATAATTCAGCAAATATAAATACATAAATCATTTTATAACCTGGTTCTTCATTTCGTGTGAGTTCATTTTCTAATTCAGTGAGTTTCTGTTGTAAACTAACTTGATTCTATATCGTTGATTTCATGTACTTGTTCTTCACTTGAAAACATTGTAATTTTGTCTTTGTGATGTTTTCCCAAGTGCTCTCATACGACCAGGATTATCAGGACCTAGAAGTTGGTTAGAGTGTCTTGAGATTCATACGTTGCTGTCGAAGAATTGTCTTTACATACAACCTCAGCTGCCTTTTGCTGTACAGAAAATCAAATGTAAATGTAGTTACTTATATACGAAAACTGGTATATAATTTAGCAATGAAATCTATAACTCACAATCTTCTCAGCTGCATTCATATTCACTGGTGTCCCATATTTTCTTGTTTGAGACTTGACCCAGACCTTTAGTTTGACACTTCTAATGGGTCTCCACCGCTATTTTTCTATATACAATAGAGAAAAAAATTTAAGCACATTAATGACAATGTCTTGTGCATAAATGTATCACTTATAACTACTTACCATATCCTCAGCTAGTCTAACCATTCCCTTCCAACTACAAGTATGAGGAATTTGTCTACTCCTCCTTTCTTTGTAGCTGTCACTCAAAACCTGTAACAACTAATCTTATCATACTGTAACATATCGACCAAATAAGTACTAAATCATTCTAATTTAATCAGTACCTTAAATGTTGCACTTCTTTTAAGCTTAACAAACTTACACCAATCAAAAGGAGATATGTTTTTAGGTCGCATATTCATCTTTTGTTGGTTATTCATTGCTTATTAATCTGAGACACTAAGCGTGATTTAGAGCTCCTCCATAAGCATCCCATTTGCTTAAGAACAGCAACCTTTTGGTACTCCTCTTCTAGTTCAAACCTTGCCATAAATAATTGTAAAACAATATCAACTTCTAAGATTTTTATCTAATCAACTATTGACAATAAGTCATGTTTCTTCTTAGACAGATTTTCATAAAACAGTCTTAAGTTCTTCACCTATCTTTGTCCAGCTCTCTACCGTGTAAGGAACGTGTTCATGCACCAATGGGCCTAGGTATAAAGATAGTTTCACTGATCCGGGATCATATGGTTCTCCCATAACGTTGAAGTCGACTCGTACCCTGCTACTTGGATCCTTTGCAATATCTTTCATTCTCGTTGGTCCATGTTGTCTCTTAGTTTTTGGTGCATCCACGTTGTCTTCAGGCTCAGACAGCTGAAGTTCATCTTTAGTTTCTTCCTCGTGCAATCCTATAACAGCAACAACAGTTGCATCTCCATCGTCATGTTCTATATTTCGGCCTGCATCTGACACAGCTGCATCTTGCTCTTGATCATCCTTGTTTCGTTCACTAACTGTATTAGCTGGTAGTTGATATTCTTGTGTGAGTTGATCTCCTTGTGTTTGCTCACCTGCTGGTTCGTTTGTAGTAATAAATTTCACATCCTCTACAATTTTCTGAAGTGTCTTAGAAGGCCTTTCCTTAACTGCCTTCTTAGATGATCGTCCTCTTTTCTTTTTAGGTCCCATCGTAATGTTCCCGACACAAAAAAGAACAAAAATCAGTCACAAAAGAACAAGGTAAAAACAGAAAATAGACACTTAAGACACAAACAAATCAGTCACATAACTTATCTATTAATCAGACACAAACAAATCTAGTAATGTTCCTGTAACCTAACTTATCTATTAATCTTGATAACACTCACATTAAACCAGTCACAAAATGAATCATCTTTTCATTAACTTATCTATTAATCTCGATAATACTCACACAAATAAACAGTCAACAAATCAGTTAAGTCATTAATTGTACACTAAATAAAATGATGAAGTAGCTAATTCAACACATAAATCCCTTCACAATCAGTTCTAGCTTTTTTTGCTTCATCCATAACAATATCTGATTCAATATTGACATCAACGTTTGACAATAATTGACCAAATTCAGCAAATCCAGCTTATGATTCTCTATCACTGTATCTTCTTGAAGAACTTCTCATAACCACATGCCAACTTGAAGACTCATCTTCTCTAATATCGAAAACTTTCTTTGCTTGAGTAGCCAAAATGTAAGGATCCTTTGAAAAAGACACTTGACTATGCTTTAGATTTACTAAGGTGAAACCATCTTCAATTTTAACTTCGTTACCCAATACTGCCCATTCACAACAGTATAAGGGGATATTATAGTCTACCAGTATAATGTTAGTAATTCAGCCTTAGTATGAAACCACATCAACTACTTGTGTAGTGTCTTTTGCACTATACCTACATACAACTGTTGCCTCATAATAAACTCCACTCTTCTGTGTCTTTCTATCTATAGATTTTGTGTGATACCGTTTCCCATTAGCTACATAACCAGTATAAGACCGTGCAGAACTACGTGGACCATACGCCAACTATTTAAGTCTCTTTCCATGTGTATTTGAGTCAATAGATATCTAACCGAATAAAATAAGCAAGTGTCATATTATAGAAGTCTACTTAGTAAGCAAAACAAATACATATAGTACTAGATTAACTTGCCTTTGCTTTCAAGCAAGATGCAAAATTCTGAGTATGAGTACTCCACAATACTGATGCATCACGTTTGCACCTAGGATTTGAATCTTGTAAAAGCTGTAAATGTTCACATGAACAAAGCAACAAAACAACCTCAATTCAATGACTGCCATAATCTAAATGTACTGAAAATATATAAGAGACTTACTCCACAAAAGGTTCAATGACTGCCATGTTTTGAATAACAACAAGATGTGCTATTTTCAGCTCTAACTCTATAAGAACAATATTTGTGCCTCCAGATATTGGATGTCCTCCTAGTATAGTATGATTCTCATTCTCGGGATTTCGTATAAGTCTTTCTTGCACATTTGTATACTTTTTTAGAAAATGTATTACAGAACTGAATACTCTTTTTTAGACTTTTTTAGATAGCATTCAACTATACAACCTTCTGGTCTTGCAGGATTTCTGACATAGTCTTTCAAAACTTTCATATACCTCTCGAATGGGTACATCCATCTAAAATGAACTGGTCCTCTTAGCCTTGCTTCCCTGCCTAAGTGTACCGTCAAATGCACCATAATATCAAAGAAACTAGGAGGGAAATATCTTTCAAACATGCAAAGGGTTTCAACAATCTCTGTCTCCATTATTATTAGTTGTTCTCTATCAATAACTCGCTGACACAGCTGGTTGAAAAAGGTACATAAGCGTACAATTGCTACCCTAGTACTTTTAGGTAACAAACCTCTAAATGAAATCAGAAGAAGGAGCTGCATTATGACATGATAATCATGTGATTTCAGACCTGAGACCTTACAATCATCTAATGATACTCCTCTAGATATGCTTGAACAATATCCATCTGGGCCGTTGAAGTCAAATAATCTTCTGCAGAAGATTTTCTTCTCTGTTTTTGATAAAGACCAAGGTGATGGTGGTAAATATGTTCATTTGCCTTGTGTTTTATGATGCAAATCCTTCATAATGCCTAGTTCGTCTAGATCATTCCAGTCTGAAGATCATCTTTAGATTTACCACAATGCAGCAACATAGATACAATACTAGCAGTAACGTTTCTTTCAACATGCATCACATCTAATTGATGCCTAACCGGTAGTTCTTAGTCAATGCAATAAACAAAATCGAACTTCAGATATAGCCAACTTGATGTTTAAATATGAAAAGGACTATGAATAAAACAGATCATACCTCCCAATAAGGTAGCTTGAAGAATATTGACATTTTCTTCCACCGTGACAACTCCTCCTTATCTACTTGTATTTCCTCATCTTCTTCTAAGTCACTAGAGGAATCTTCACAATCTATTCCTAAGCCACTATAGTCAGATTTTTTTCTCTTACTTGCAAACTTTTTGAAATTGTCAAAGTCATTCTTGAAATTTTTAAGTTTTTGAGAGACCTCCTTCCCAGTTAATATTATAGTCTTCCAACCTTGTTCAATCTTTCCATCAAACCACGACTTCTTTCCTCTAAAATTTTGTGTTGGTGGCAGTCCCTTTCTATGACACATGAACACATGTTTTCTGGTGTGTTTGAACCACATACTATCAGTGTTTTTCCCACATAAGGACAACCCATTTGACCCTTTACTTTGCAGCCTGCTAGATTACCATAGGCTGGAAAGTCACTAATAGTCCACACCAACAACGCCTTAAGATTAAAAGTAGATTCTCTAAATGAATCATACGTCAGTTCTCCATTACTCCATATACAATTAAGATCTTCTATCAAGGGTTGTAGGTAAACGTCAATATTGTTACCAGGCTGATGTGGACTAGGAATTAGTAATGTAAGCATGATGTTTTTCTTCTTCATACACAAATCAGGTGGCAAGTTTTAGTTTACTAATAAGACATGCCAGCAACTGTAACTATTATTAATCTTAAATGAATTAAATCCAGAGAAAACAACCAATCTCTAAGTGAATTTTTCCCGTCGTCCTGAAATATACTTTTGACCTAGTATTTGTTGATGCTAAGACTCAACACTCGTAAGAATTGTGGGACTTTGAATTGAATACTTTATTGAGCGAAAATAGATTACAATCGAAGGTCGAATAACTCCTTTGCTTGACTCACAAGCTCTAGGGTTTTCTCCTCTATCCTCATTCTCTCTCCGAGATTATTGACTAGTATTTATAGGCTTTTTAGACCTAGGGTTTCGGGGAATATTC
>OVBA01007368.1:0-14755 GCA_900406435.1 Lepidium aucheri | reverse complement strand
AACCTAAATGGACCTAAATGCAAGTGAAACTAGCTAGATGGACACAAAACAGCCTAAAATAGTACTCTAAAACCATTAAAAATCACACTCATCACTGGCGAGGGTACAGGCGAGGCCTGCAAGGACAGAAACAACGACTTGTCAATAAAGTGGAAGCTTGGTCCTTATAGATCCAAGCTAAGTGAAACACAGATAAATGATAATAGTAATAACACGAAGCCTGATCCTAAGACTAGCAAATTAAAAATTGGAACAAGCAAAACTGATTTAGCAACAACACTAATTTGATAAAAGGATTTTTGTGTCCTTAGATCAAATCAATTGAGTATAGAGGTAAGTAGATGGGAATTGTCGAACCAAATACTCAGAGATGCTTGTAATCAACATATCTACTACTAGGCCTTAGTTCAAGCAACCTATCAATCTGTCACAAAGATAGGCTATATATCAAGTAAGCTTGCAATCTATATAATACGACAAAATAAGCTAAAAGACAAAATAGAAATAGAATTTAAACATTCAAAACACAGAAATGCATCAAAAACAGAGTATAACAATTGCAACAAATGGAAATAAGGTTAAAAGCATAGATCTAAAGAATAGGGAGGATTTGCTCGGCGGTAAACTCGTCGTTCCGACCCCACCGCACTATATTGAGCGATCCCTAGACCGAGATAAGACTAGATCAGCCCGTTCTCACGGTGAAGATTCCTAACCAAATCGGTTGATCCATTACGGTGCTAGCCACGATCATACCAAATCAGAAGCTTAAAGTTCAGCCCAACATATCTAATAGCCGACCCACATACTAGATCTCTCATCGGTGGATCAAACCATCACCCACATGGCATTTGGTCTCCGATTCCTTTGGCGCTAGCCTTAGGTCACGGCCCAAATCAGATCTCTTTTGATCAGGGAGAGATCAGCATTAAGCCTAGCCATGTGAGAAGAGATTGGAGTTAGATCATGGTTCGCACGGCGAGGGAATCAGTGGATTCACCTCCGATCTCCTTATCCTCGAGATCCACAAGGATATACTCACGCCTCATGGGTTGAGAGCGGAGGAATGAGGGAGATCTCACTTGCATAAACATGAAGAACATAAAAATAAAAAGCAGAAAGTAAAGATGAAGATCAAACTTAATTCATTCCATTAAAAGCATAAACATAGAGAGTACCTTAAACAAGCATAAATGAAAGCAAAAGTAAAATAAAGAGAGTTTTTCAGCTAAAACATCAGGTTAAATGATAAGAGAGTGATTAGAGGGTATATATAGGGTCATTTGCGTAACCCTAATGGTCAAACCGACCTAAGTTGGTTAACCAGGAATCATGTCCTTGGAGTCCTTGCGCGAGCTTGAGCAGCGAGGAGTGGTTCTTGTCTTTGCCCTTGGAGTATGAGACTGAGTGAAAGGTCCGAGTGTAATAGATTGTTATTCCCTCGCGGCAGATAGGTCAAGGCTAGTGACTGAGGCATCTTATCCTGAGCGTTCCGAGCGGTCCTCGTCTTGCGATTCGCGAGGTAGCGATCCGAGTTTGCACGATCTTTTCCTCCTAGCAGTTGATCCAATTTTCCTTAGCTCCATTTTAGCTCCTTTTTGCTCCTTTTCCTAGATAAAACTCCAAACTCCAAATGCAAATGCAAAAAGAGCAAAACTAACCTAAACGGACCTAAGTGTATGGAAAATCTAGCTAAACGGATGCAAAACTACCTAAAATAAGGCTCTAAAACCATCAAAATCACACACATCAGTGAGCTATGGGGTTTGTGTTTCCTGCGTATTGTGGGAATTTGATTTTTGCAATGTCTCGAATCCTTGCGCTTGAGATCTGTTTTGTAAAAGGGGTTTAGCGAGTCTATTCTATCACACACTGGATCTTTGGAGTTGTCGATATAGCGCGGTGGAGCTTGGATCTTATGCTAGCATATTTTTGTTGAGTTTTAGCCATCATCCTCCACAGCTCGCTGTTTTCCATAGTGCTTTCTGTTTGGTTATTGTTCATACCTCGTTCAGGAGACATTGCACATTGTATTTCGTTGCGAATTCCCTGGCACATGGCTTCTGCTTGAAATAGTTTGTCCTTTAAGTTCTGAAGCTCGCTATTGCTGGCCGGTTCATCGTCTATCGTTAAGGGCTGGGAAACAAATTCGCCATTTTGCTCCTAGACAATAGGATATGCTCATCCAACGCGACTGTTTGTTCTCTCATGGGTTGTTGATGTTTGTGCTCCTCAAAGAGTTTCACTTGGCGGCATTTGCTCTATCGACGGGATCTCTGGTGCGTTTTTGCTTTTGGGACCTAGAACGGCGACTCGGAGTTTCGTAACCTGCTTTCTAAATTCTTCCTCCTGTTGCTCGAGTCAAGCTTGTAACTCCTGATTGCGGAGTTCACTCTGACGTGCTTGCTCTGTTGCGTTGCTAGCTATTACGCGTACTTTGCGATGGTTCGTGACTGACGTTGATTGGTCGTTGCCTCTGTTATTGTAGTTAGAACGATACTTCATGTTCTATAGGTAGCGTCGACCCCTTCTGGCCTCCACTGGGTGCGTTAATCATCGGTGGATTTGGGTTACTTGTCATGCCTAAATCTCTTATACCTGGTTTATTTGCCTTGTACTCGCCTTTTAGCCTTGGTAGATCACATAGCTTTTATGTTAGTTACCCATAGACGGCACCAATTTGTTGATCATACAACCTGTTTTATGGATTTTATTAACAAAATAATGTTGATTACAGAGATTGTCATTTTATGCCGAGTGGCGAGTACAAGAGTTACATATCCTTTGTTCTGTGAGCTTGCTTCGGGCTTTATAGTCATTCTGTCCATAAATCACTCTCTATCGTATTAATTATAATTTAAGATTGACAAACTCGTCATTTCCTTTTCCTTCCCGACGATCTCGCCGTCTTTCAAGCTCAGACTTGTTCGCATTTATTCCGACAATCTCAGAATCTTTTCTTTTATTTTTCTCCTTGAGCTTTCTTTTATTGGGCATTTTCCTTAATTGGACCGTACCAAAGTGAGTATCTCCAATCTATGTACCCGGAAAATCGAATCCAAATCCGAAGCAAAACCAAATCAATAACTGTATTCTAATCGATATATTTTTTAATTAAATTTTAATTTTTAAGAATTTTTTCTATTAAATCTTTATTAATTTTGAATTTTTATGTAAAGTCTATAACAAAGCCCACCTTGATCTTATTTTTAGGGGTAATTATGAATTTTATGTTAATTTTATTATATATTTTATAACACGTCCAAAATGAAAATGTTTCTCCTTAGATTTTTTTTCTTATTTAGATTAGTTTACATAAATCTAATATTTTTCCTATTTAAATTAGGATTACATAAGTTTACTACAAATTTATAATGTCATATATACAGAAAGTAATTAAATTAATGAAGGTAAAAATGTCTATTTATAATTTTCAATACTCTGTGTTTAGAAAAAACTCAATGAACTTGATTGGTAGAGTATCTAGTTGTAGTATTAAGGAACATAAATTGTAAGTTATGTGAGCTTCATATAATTATATCCATTGGAACTGTTGTAAGCATTTTATATTAAAACTACAAAATTAGACATAAACATATCGTTGATAGTTAATCCCCATCTCACCTTGTTGCTCAAGAATACTAGAAACAACAAAAAAGAAAAGATTGTACTTTAAGATTCATGTATATGCTATTTTAAGTTGCTGGATTCTAAACTAATAAAAAGAAGATTTTGTGGCATCTTCTACATCATCTTCTTAAAATATTTTCTTAAACTGCCACATCATCTAAAAACTCCTACAAACTTACCATGTCATCTAAAACTCTCTCAATAACTTAGGAGTGTTAATAATAACTAATGAACACTAAAACTAATCTATTAAAGATTTTCCCACCACGTTGCCACTCTCTTTGTCTTTTCAGTTTGTTCGAATTTCCTTTTATGTTGTTTATAAACTATACCAAATATTCATTCACCTCAAAACTTTCCAAATGTCAAAAATATCAATCCATACTTATTCTGTGCTTCATTTTTGCCATCAAATCATTTTAACAAGCTCGGGCCTCTTTAATTTTAAGTAGCATTCAGAAATTAAGTGTAGCCAAAGAGCTTTTAAAATAATAATAGATTTTATTAGCTATGATCAAATGCTTAGCTAGCAAACATCTAATACAGAGCATACATTCTGCTCGTAGCAACTGCAGCAAATAAGTTTGGCACTAAACTAATGATAAAGAGAGGTTCCTGCATATATCAAGAAAGATATGTAAGCCTATGTCTAAAATGGTTATGAAGCTTTGATGAGTACTAAAATAGGTAATCCATTTCAATACCTTGTGTGAAAGTTTAGAGTAGAGTAAAACAAACGATAAAACTGGAAGAATAAAGAATGGAATTCTCCTGTCAAGTAAAATACAAAGCTGTATAATCCGAAAAGAAAAAAAAAGAGAAAATTTGCAGATACAGTCAGAGATCATAACTAGAGAGGAAAAAGACAATATAAAAGATAATGCGAGTTCAGGTATTTACCAATAACAGAGGATAAGCTACAAGTAAAGACCAAGGGAGTGCCGAGGAAATAATAGTGAGGCATCCTGTTCTCGGCTTTGTAATTTACTTTTGAGTTTTGTGTCTTATTTAGTATAATTTTTTCATGGATATCAATACCAACTACAAAAATTAAATCCCAGATAAAGATACACTTGATTAGTTACTTTATGTTTCAATATCTAACATACTACATTGTATTCAAGTTTTGCTACCGAATCAGTGATGTTATTTAAAAAAGACTTAACTGTATTCCTCCAAGATGAGATCAGCCTTTACAACCACCTTCATTTGTTGAGACCTTTCCAGGAGTATGATTACGCTATAGGCACTAGAAGAAGACAACAAAGAAGGAAAAATTTATTGCAAATCTTTAACCAAGTTTGGTGAAAAGGTGCATTGGGTAGTGATGATAGAGCGACCCGTAGGTAAACATACCTGGAGAAGTCATCCATTCTGCTGCCAGTAAAATATTACTCATTAGTTACATTTACATGAATGTTTTAAAAATACAAAGCCTATGTCAAACTCTTGTACAATGATTGTTGAGTAAATGCTCATTATCTTATTTTCTCATGAAAGTGAATAAGATTTTCTTCCTCTGAACCCACAATCTGTCAGAAAAAGATACATATTAGTAGCTCATGGAGTAGTTACCTTTTGCTTAATGAATCATGATCGTTATGCATATGATTTCAATCAAACATTTGGATGAATAATAGAGAGCAATTGTGAAATTACCACAGACATAAGCTTTACCTGTTTTGTATTCCTCAATAAACTCTTAGAAAATGAAGCGGGGACGAAAATATATGAAACATCCGTGAATACCCCTTGGTTTATACTTTTTACAGCTATTGCTTCTCTTCCTAATTATTTATCAGACTAAAAATTTCATTATTCTTTTCCATTTTTAAAACCCAGAAATTTTTGATTTCCAAAAAGCAATATAACACAATTATGAATTTGCTCTACTAGTTTAGAAATCGCTAAGACCTAAGATAAAGATTTCAGAAATTAGTTGCCGAGAAAGATAATAGTACCAGGGAGAGATCAGAGCTGGCTGGATATGAAGAACTGAAAATTTAGAGAAGATTGAGAACATAAACTTTGATTCTAGCACGAGCCTGCAATCATCGACTTTAATCATAACCAGAAGATTCAAAAATAAACAAAAAAATTATGAAATAAGATCCGTGAATCGATAATCGGCAGCGAGATTTACTTTATAAGAACTGAGGACAAAGAAGATCAGCGTAAGAAGGAAGAAATCGATCGTTAACTCAAAAAGAAAAAATTGGGCTTTTTTCATATATTTAGATTGGGCATCATCAAAGTACCTTACATTAATTTAATATGATCCCTGACAAATTTGTTTGTAACCTTAACTATATAAACTTGTGTATTTTTTAGACTTTTTTAAGGAGATATTAACTATATTAATTCGGTTAAATTATATGTATCAATTTTAAAACTGAAATAAATTAACATCATTAAATGATGTTAAAAATACTGATTAGATACATCTTTTGTTAAACCAATGTAAATTTATATTTTGTGTCAATCGCAAGGTTTCATAGCATCTGAATGACATTATTTGTGACCTCTATCTGTTCTCATCAATTGTTTATTGCAATATGGGCTTTGTTGTTCACTCTCGACCATTAGGCCAACATTGAATTGGATATAATGTTAATCATGATCCTCACGTTTGGATCAAATACTTAAAAAGAAAACAGCTAATTTATTAACCACATAAATTATTAACCTAAAGAAAAAGCAATGTATGTGTCTAATAACAACTTCTAATTATCTAGAAACGTAAAATCTGGTTAAGTAACGTAAACTAACTCGGTAAAAATAATATACCAACTCATTAAGAATAATATGCCAACTTCTAAAATAATCCATATAATGTAAAATCACCAACTTAACAAGTCTAGTAATTCAAACACATAAAATCTCTAACTCAGGTTATTCAACTAATAATTCAAAACATTGTAATCATACTAGAAACTGTAATAACCTAGTTCTTCTTTCCTGTAATCCTTGTTAAATACTTTATTTTTTGCTATTATGTTGGTAAAGTCATAAATATATGTTGTTGATTCTCGTTTTTAGCTAAAATATTAAGAGATGCCCAATATATCTTGGGATCATGATCCAATGTATACATTTTATGCAGTTCTCCAGTGCATATAGCACAACTGAATGGGTTTAAATAAGAAAATGTCTTCCCTCCGCTGATCAAAACTTCTCTTGATGTCCTAAGGTACTTGTGATACGATTCCAATGATATGGGTTTGGTCTTTTGCATGGTGTTTTTACTTTGCCACATCTCTCTTGAGACTTACTACCAACATGTGATTGTAGTGTTTTAGGTTGTGTTTATGTCCACAAATGGGTGATGATATTTCTTTAACTTCCATTTCTACAGGATCAATATCTTGAGGCAATTTACTCGGTTCGTCATGGTGCTACCAACCTTTACTAACTAAAATTGTAACTTTGTTGTATAAATTTTTAAGGAGTGGAATATCACGTAATGGAAACTGACAAACTCTTGAAGCTTCTGGATAAGCATGCAACATTAAAAATATCAATTAAGTTCACAAGTATGTTGGTAAAAGATAAAGAAAATGTATATTGTCATGATCTATGAAATCTAACTTAATGAATTGATCCACGAGACAGTATGCTCATGTCTAATTTTCCAAACTCATTGAAATCCAAATTTGTAGTGGTTCTTGTGACATGTTTATAAAGATTATACTGTTTTTTAGATGTTCTAACCACTTTTAAGTTTCTTCCAAGTGAAGTCCAAACCAAATTATTTTAAAAATTGTGCTCGTATGTTCTCTCATTAAGACATGTATCTCTCTAATATACTTTATTTTTCTCACAATTAGCTAATACTAGCATTTCACTACTCATTTTATGGGTCCACATAAACTTTGTCTAAACCAATAATTATATGTAAAATTTCAAACAATTTTTTTAGAATATATTCATACTTGGATCTTTGGTGTTAGTTGTACGTTTTTTTCTTGACTTGACATATTTTAAGTTAAGTTAAAAATAATAAATTACAAAACAAGCGAGAAGAATTTTAAAAAAAAAACAAAAGAGAAGGATTTAAAAAGCATTAGATTTTCACACTATCTATAATAAAATCAATTTAGTTTGAAAGCTGGGAGAATTGTTGAAATAGCCTAAATTACTAATTTAATTGACTATATAGCATATGTAGTGATGTAATTAAGTAAAAAGTATAAAGTTCTAACTATCTACAACTTGAACCCTTTAATTAATTATATTTAAAATTAAAAACAAAATATAGAAGTCTGTGGATGAGAGACACTTGAGAAAGTCTATTTGCTACAGTACAGTTATACTATATGGTATTAAACTACTATACAATATAGAACAAATACTATAGAACAATAAAAATTATTCATATATATGAAATATAAGAATGAGGAAACGGAGTACAAGAAAGAGAAGGAGAATGAGAAATCAAAGTAGAATAAGAAAGACAAAAAAAGTAGGAGGATAATGATGAAGATGATGAGAGAACGAGTTGGAAAATAATAATGAGAATGAAGAGGAGGAATAATAGTGGAGTAGGAAGAGAAGTAGAAGTATGATGAAGATAGGAGAAAGAATGAGGAGGAACATAAGAACAAATTAATTAAAATTGATATAAAAAAATCAAAAATATGTATAAATTGATGGTTAGTATTCTATACAAAATTAATTATTAACATATTTGTTTTTATTAAGAAAATTTTTATTTTTAAAAATTTAAGTCTTAGTTGTAGAAAAAATATATGTTTATTTAAAAGAATTTTTAACTTTGATTTATTTTTATTAAAAGTTATATTGAAAATAGAATTAGAGAGGAAAAAAAGGAGCAAAAAAAAAATTATATGAAAATGGTATAATATCAAATATTGAATAAAATATGTGAATATTAATTAACTTAGAGCTTTATGCCATTTGATGAATTATTAATTTTTTCTTTGTTAGTCTTGCTTATTTCCTTGTAAAGTTTAAAGAAGAAGAACAAGATCCGACACTAGAGAAATGATCACTTTATAATTATGTTTATTGAAGCGAGAGATTGTTGTGCCCCGAACCAGATGAAGAAGTGAGATAATCTTTTGCAGCTTACGTTAATTTCTTTGTTGCAGCTTATATAGAAAACATTTTTTAGGTTTAGGTTTACAATATTTATAAAAAAATAATTAAATTGGTGAGGACAAAATTGTATTTTTATAAAGATTGAATGCTTTAGGTAGACTTAAGGATTTTTACCCGTTCGGGTTTGGGTAAGGTGTTTCAGGTTTTTGATTTTTGGTTCTATTGATTTAAGATCCATTCAACTACTTTTACTTTTCGGGTCAGGTTTGATTGGATCAGGTTTGGGTTGAGGTATATATCAGATTCGGGTTCAAATATATATATATATATATATATATATGTATTTAAATCAATATTAATAAAAATTTAATAGACAAGAATCTAAAAAGCTAAAATTGAATAAAAATATATCGGTATCCATTCGGTTCTTGATTCGGTTCGAATTTTCTTTTGGATTTGGTTGTTTAGATATATAGACTTAAGACCCATTCAAATATTTTATTCGATTCGGCTTCACTTTTTTGGGTATCATATGTTTAGGACTAACTCTAGACTTACAAAAAACTTTATTCAAGAATATTGAGTTGCTAAGCATTTTAAAGCCATGTCTGTTATAGCTCCAATTAATATAAATTTAATGGACTGTTTAGAGCATTAAGCCTACTAATACTCTTCAATGGTTTATTAAAATAACTTTGATTTGACTTTTTAAAGTATTAAGATACTAATATGTTTTACTCAGAGCCGGTCCGATGTTATTGAAGGCCATATTCGAAACTTTTTTTCTTTTCGTATATTCTCTAATAATAGTAATTATTTGTATTTATTAGTTTTAGAGAAAAAATTTGTGCAAAGTGAGAGGATTAGATTGTACAATCAAATTCTATAATTAAAACTAAATTTCTCAAACTCATACAAATAATAACGTGAAGATAGATTTTTGGCCTTAATTACTATAAACATTAATAAATTCTAAAATTTTTGGGTTATAATAACTAAAAAAATTATGTAAATTCTAAAAATTTGGACCCTAATTACTACAAAACTCTATAAATTATAAAAAGAAATAATTATCCAGAATGCTCTCTTTTCAAAACTATTTCTATGAAATGCCCTCTTTTTGCAGCCTCACTCGAATGCCCTCTTTTCAAAATTATTTGTATGAAAGGCCCTTTTTAATCAAAGACATGGACAACTCATTCACTTTTAATTAAAGACATGGACAACACGTTCATTTTTAATTAAAGACATGTACATAAGTCCAAATTGTGTCATGTTTGTTCATGTAAATGTAAAGACATGGAAAACACATTCACTTTTAATTAAAGACATGGACAACGCGTTCATTTTTAATTAAAGACATGTACATAAGTTCAAATTGTGCCCTGTTTGTTCATATAAATGTAAAGACATGGACCAAATCTGTAGAACGATAACACAAAGACATGGACAAGAATACATCAGCACGAGATATGGATATGTGATGAGACAAAGAAGGCATTCTGGAGGAGGTTGTTAAAAGAGGGCATTTTATATAATTAGTTACTTAAAAAGGGCATTTCATATTAAGTTTCCTTATAAATATATAAGGTCTTAGTCACTATAGAATTCTATAAACTGGAAAAAAATTGGGTCCTAATATGTAAGTGTCCTAAGTGATGGTTTATGTGGCTTATGCCACGGGCCGACCCTAATTTTACTAATCAAGCCTTTTATACATAAAATTGGATCGAATTTCAAATATTTGAGTTATTAGCTGGGTATATAACCACCCGACCTAAAAACTCGGCTACTTCTAACCTCTTTTTATACATAAACAATTTCTTGTATGGCAATTGGCATGGAAAAATCATTTATGAGAATTATAAGTGCAAAATCTTATTACATAAAGATGGATCTAAAAGTTACTCATTGACAAGATTTTTTTACGTGCCAAATCTAACGTATTAAATATATTTTTAAATATTGACATTTACCATAAAAATTTTATCTCTATTTATAATCCTAACATAAAAAGAATTTTAAATAATTATCTTCATTTTATATAAAAATAAAAAATAATCACACATATTTATCTCATATTGCCAAATTGCTCTTAATCTAGTGGTTAGGATGATCCAACTAATGACTTGGCACCAAAGTTTGATTTATACCCGTTGCATTATGGTAGCTTAAAAAAGATTTTATGTGTGGACTTTAGGATATGGATCGGGCCTTGTCGATCCAATTGTTGACTAAAAAAATATTTATCTCATATCTTATTATATAAAGTTTGATCTCAAATTTACTCATTAATATGATGTTTCCACATGTCAAATATTACGATAATAAATTTTGTAGAACTTTTATATATCTTAAAATTTTAAAATATCTTTTTTTCTTAGATATTTATATTTATCACAAGACATTTATCTCTATTCACAATCTTAACATTAAAAAATTAGTAAGTGATTATCTTCATTTATAATTATAAAATAAAAATAATCGCTAATATTTATTTCATACTAAGTAAAACATAAAATAATATTAGATTTTTAATAAAAATATAATTAAAAAATAAATTTGCTTACAAAACTGCAAATAAGTTATAATTTGAGATATGTAAATATTATTTTAACTTGTAATTTTTATATATTATTTTTTAAAACATTATTCTTTTATGTCAATCATTGTATACTAATAATTCAAACACCCATAATTATGGCCAAAATTTTATGAATTAATGATAATGATATGTCTCTTTTGCATATCGGACAAGAAAGTATGCTCTATAATTCAAAAGATAAGATACGATGAAAGCCAAAACTTAAAAACAAACTTTTCAAAGCGAAATCTATACGAAACAAATCTGACCAATATATTAAACATAATTCAAAAGCATGCATGGATGCTTATCTAGTTAGTAATAATCAAGTCTACGAAAATGAGTAATGTGTAGATTAATTATGGAAGATGGAACGTTGTTTTGTGGGGCAATATAAAAAAAAAAAGCCCACGAGTATTGCATTGACTATTGTGCAATGAGCATTTTTGAACAAAATCATGAGTTACACATCCCACCAAAAAAAAAGATCGATTATTGGAGCATTAATTAACGACCACAAAATTAATATTAGAAAAAGAAATTAAGTGTATAAAATATAAGAATCTGATAAAAACGAAGGAAAAGACTATCTAAGGTATGTGGTATAATTTCGAAGGTTTGAGATTGCTGGTAACATTGAAAAAGTTCAATGTTCTTATCCACTTCTCTTGGTTCTTCAACAAATGAACCGCAATTGTATCAGGCCAAAGCTCATGTGTGCATCGAGTCGGTGGTTCGGGGAAATTATACATCGACCACTTTGCGTTAAACCGGTTTTTACCTCGCCTTCCCTCTCGAATCCAATCGCCAAACACTTTGTCTTCAGGACCTTCTAAATGTTTCTTTGGAATTTCTGAGTCTTTAAGCCAAACTGCGATGTCCCATGAAACTAAGTAGCCCATTCCTGACATGTAATGTACGAATGGGTCCATGCTTGGACATGGAATGACGTAACCGTAGTAGAGATCTTCTCGAGCTAGTGGTCTTAAAGATGCGACTAGACTTTCTAGTCTTATGTATGTGTCGTCGTCGGCTTTCATTACGTAATGGTACGGTGGGTTTGGTGCATCGGTTTCGTTGAATAGATCTGGTAAGCTTGAGAAATATGTGTAGGTTTTGCCTGCAGATATTTACAAGAAGTTAATTAGTTTTTACTTTCCTAACAAAACAAATTAATCTTATCTCAAATTCTATTACTTGGGGTAACAACATAAATAATTACTTGGAATTTAAAACATTAAGGCGTTTCCTGAGTTGGCATTTGTTTTAAATTCCACAATTAATACAATTTGGTAAAGCCGGTCCATATAGAATTGCAACACTTACCAAGTAAGAACGAATTGAATATCAGAATATGGAAAAATCGTTCTCGAACCGAACCGTAATTGACTCTAAACCGAAATAAAACAAATTACCTTTGTTCATATTCTCATTGCAATTGAGTATGATGATGTCATCATAACGCATAATCTCCAAAGCGACAAGCACTTTCTGGTCTTCTTTAGTCAAATTACAGAAAACGAACTTCACGTCAATCTTAACGCCGGCGGGAACATGTTGTGTTCCGTAGATAAGCCGGAGAAAATGGCGACGTGGGTACTGATCGGGAAGTGTAAGGATTCCGATAAGAATCCTAATCTCATCATCATCTGAAGAAGATAACAATGGAGTCTCCGATGAACCATTACTCATCAAAGAACTTGACAGAGCACATTTTCCGAAACTCAATAAGCTGTCGAATCTGATCTCGTTGATGAAAGCTAATACACAGAGAGCTATGATGAAGAAGAATGAAGGAATGATGAATTTTCTGCCTTCTGATCTTGGAGAAGATTTCATCTTCTGTTCTTCAGTGAAGCTTAGAGTTATCGAAACAGAGGAGGAAGCAAGCAGAAATTAAATAAAAAGCTAAACTTTTTTACCTTAAATGAAACGCAATTGTATTCATTTTGCTTTGATAATTTTTGGAATCAAAAAAAGAGCTTTAGAGAAGCTTAAGGAACGTGAGAGGTACAAAGCAGAGTTTGTAAACGAAGCAAGTGCAGTGCTTCAATATTTCACGCCATTTCTCGTGCTTCTGTCTATTTACTTTTATAATATTTAATTCTTTTTTTTAAAAAAAACATACATAACAGTTGATTCCCCATTATCTTTGTTTTGGAGATCTTTACAAAATCAGTTGAGAAATAACGAATTTTTTATAAAGAAAAATAATAATATTATGTTTATACAAATTTATATACATATTTTAGAAAAGTAGTATATGCGTTGCTATAATATTGAAGTCAAATTAGCTCAACTTGATAGATACTATATATATATATATATTTGGCTGAAAGTAAAAAAAGAGGTGGATCTAAGCCTAACATCTGGGCAAAAATGTTAATATTTATAATGTTTATTTAAATTTTAATATGTATAGGTATAGCTTGCAAAATAGAAAGTTGGGTGAATGGAGTCAAAATTAAATTTGGTAAAATAAAACTAAGAACGTGGTGGGCTTCGAATATCGAGACCCGCAAGTGTCTCATCTTGCTACTTCTTCTCTTAGAACTAATTAAGGCGTTGACTTCTTCCAGATCTTCTTACACGCTCTAACTCTTTAGAGCATGTGCAACCCCAAATTTTTAAGGGTTCTTAAGTTAAAAAATTATTAAAATAATAGTAAGACCTATAATTTATTAAAAATTGGTATCTTAAAATTCTAATCTAAGAACCGATTCTTCATTCAATTTCACCAAATCGCAGGTCCCACTGATACGTGGTGGCCTGCGATTGGCCAGATTTTTTTTTTCTTTTTAAATCCAACGAAAAAAAAAAATCAAAAAAGTTTTGTTGGGAAATCGAGTCTTTTTGGAACTGGGTTGCAGATACTCTTACCTTTGTTCTGTGTACTTTCACATTTGTTTATTTCTTTTACGGTTGGAGAAAATATCACTCATACGAACATGTTATCAAAAAATATAAAAGTGATTTCGTAAATTGTATTCGTAACATGGACTTAATTTCGAAAGTGAAAGGAGGAAAAAGGTGATTAAGTGATTGCGGGCTTAAAAGGGCAAGTCAAATAGCCATGAGGCAATAAAGTCCAACATCAAAATAGAGCCCTTTGGAAGAACGTAAGCCTATCGCCTACGCATGCTCTGCCCGTAATAATTGGATGTCTAAAGCAATCTGAAAAACTAATATCCTAACTATTGGTACTAACCCCAAAAGTTTGAAAAAGCCCAATAACAAAGAACAAGAAAAGATGGGCCTCGCCGAGCAGGTGACAAAGCGAGTTTCACAGCGCCCGAGGAGCGAGCACGAGAAGCCGGGAGAGCATAGCCGACCTAGCGAGCAATCGGTACCGCGGAGCTCGCCCAAAATCAAGGCGGAAATCTCGAAGAATCTTGAGAGGATCTTCTCCAAAACCCTAGAACAAAAGCTTATAAATAATAGTTCAATACCTAGGAGTAGAAAAAGAAGAAAAAAAGGAGA
>OVBA01007367.1:0-14757 GCA_900406435.1 Lepidium aucheri | reverse complement strand
CGGAATCTCCTAAATAGGAGGGAAACTTGATGTTTCCTATATCCTTAATTGCGGCGATCAAAATCCGCCGGGTGAAAGGGGATTCTCTCGTCGATTCCACCACTCTATGGATGTCGGAGGCCAAAGTCGTCACCCGATGAATTTGAGACCTCATTTGCGCGTGCTCTACTCGCTGAGCAACGAGGAGGGCACGCATTTCTTCCAGTTCTTTGGCTATGCCATTTCCCTGGGGCTCCTCGTATTGGTCGGCAGTTTGGCGAGCGTCGCTTTCCTGCCCCTCTTCGTCGGCTATTTGGTACTCGGCACTCTCATGCTGTCGTTCGTTTTGGTAGTTCCCACTGGGTTCACCGGTGGATCAGCAGGTTGCTGGCTGTATTGCCGGGGGAGCTGGGCTTAGAGCCAATTAAATCGTTGATCCTGGGCGTTAAGCCTCTCAAGGATTTGATTCGTTCGTCGATTATTCTGCTCGACCAGGTCTGCCATCATTTGCCGTAGGTCGATTAGGGTTTGTCTCCATGTGTTTGCGGTATTCGGCGGTCGGCACGTGTTTGATGTCGTCGGTACGTCACTCTGATTGTTTGACTGATCCATTTTTGCTGTTTGTCGATTTACTTTGCGGTTGAAATTGATTCGTGCCCCACGGTGGACGCCAAAATGTTGATGCTAAGACTCAACACTCGTAAGAATCGTGGAACTTTGAATCGAATACTTTATTATTAGACGAAAATAGATTACAAATGGAGATCGAACAAATCCTTTGCTTGACTCCCAAGCTCTAGGGTTCTCTCTCTCTGTTTTTTCCTCCCCTCCTTTTCGAGGTTATGGACTATTATTTATAGGCTTTTAGACCTAGGGTTTCGGGGAATATTCTCTCGAGATTCTCCAAAATTCCCGGCGAGCACGGAGAAGGTTGGTTGCTCGCTTAGTCGGCTACGCTCTTCTAGGCTTCGCGTGCTCGCCCCCAAAGATGTTACGAGGCTTCGTGTAATCTCCTGCTCGGCACATCTTCTCTAATCCATTACTATTGGGCCTCCTAAAGATTTTGGGCCTGATACCAACAATCTTGCATCCGCAGATATTGAAAACTTAACGCGACTCCCACGATAAATTTAATCGCATAAATAAATTGAAAAATTTGTAATACAAAATAAATTTGCGGTATGATGGTTAAAAGATGATGTCCTTATCTTTGTACCATTACAAAAATTTATACAGCTACAATCCAATTATGTTAGGTATAATTTGCAATTCTACTTCATTTCATATACAATTTTCTTATGTCATCGTCTACTTATACAATTCTTGTTGTATAAATCATATCGAATGAATATGTTACATGTGGACGATTCTGAAGTACCATTAAGGATACATTGTTAATCTTTTGCATATAATTCTATAAATGAGTTCATCTCATGAATAAATTATCATAATAGTTTGGTGGTCGTAAAAAAGGCTACTCAAAATTTTGTAATTTTATGTGTTGTATTTGATAATCAATATTTTATTTTAATAAAACTATACCAACAAATAATATAACATATTGCTTTTATAATAAAACGTGTTGAGTATTTGTAGACTAGCCGTTATGCAACAACTAGATGTATCTGTTCCAACAAAAACTGTTATGCAATGCCAAATTATGGTACAAAGTCGGTCCATGGAAAGGCATTTGGGAAATGGAAACTGAATTCCCGGAACTCAAAACATGAGAAGCTGCTTTATCCAAACTGAGTTTATTGAATCCATGTCAAAAACATTATATCATTCAAATTCAGTGACATGATTAATCAAGCGGAGAATGATACAATTTAGTAATTGAATGATAATTATCAACAATCAACGATATACATATGGGAGAACAATAATGACTTATAGAATAGTAATCATTTGAAAGAAGATTACGATCGATATTTTTTTATAAAAAAAAAAGAAAAAGATTACGGTCGATATTTTTGTCCGAGTTCCATCCTTTCATTCTGTTGAGAAAAACAGAGACAAAATTTACCATCTTCCAGGAGCTATATTATATTTAGAAAATAATGATTTAACAACTAATTAAACTAAGAAATAAGAGGCATGTTATATTTAGAAAAAACTGCGAGTAACAACAAATTGAAGTTATAATACTAAGAGATTAGTGTGGGGTTGGAAAAAAAAAGTGATTCCAATTCAGATATAACTTAATATAACGATCAACGGTTGTAATATAACTCCTCTAGTGACTCAGAGCTCCAGAAGCACTGCATCAATTCAATCAAATCAACCGTTGTAATTCAGCAATTACCGTCACATGGTATTGCCTTCAAGCTATGGCTTCCTGCAACCACTCTTGTTCCTTATGGCTCATCTCAAGATATGGGAGAAGGAATCGATATTTTTCAAAAAAGCTCGGAAGCTCTTCGATGTTGATGTTATACACTCTGATGATCCTCAAGAAGATTCCAGAATTAGAGTTGTAGTTTACCGTTTTGTATCGAAAGATCAAAACAAGAAGTAAAGAATTTTGTCAAATATTGACAATTGAATATAGACGACGTGAAAATTGTTTGAACTCAATTCTGAGGCGTAAAAAGATTCATTTGTAACTTTTGTTGTTAACTTTTTTATTTCGCCCAAACAAAAACTTTCATTGAATCATGTATGAAAATGTTTATCTACATTAATCATATGTTTAAGCTAAGAAGGTACAAAAACATCTATACTAGCAGTATAAACGGGATCAAAAATAGCTTTCCTACCTAAAGAATCTGTACATTTATTAGCTTCTCTGGACACATGTCTAAAAATGGCTGATAGAAACTTCCTTTCTGGAAACAAAATGTCACTTGTGAAAGAGTTTAGTCGATGCCAACTAGTAGGATCCGATAAAGCTAATATAAGGAGAAGAGAATCGCTCTCAAATAAAACCTTGTTAAATTCCAAGTTATCAATACAATCTATTGCTCAAGTCAAAGCAGCAGCTTCAGCTTCAAGATATGATAGAAGCTGTGGATATGTTTTCCTTCCAAAAAATCTGACATTCCCAGTTTTATCTCTAAGAATCCATCCTATTCCACAAACCATAGAATTTTCATTCCAAGAAGCATCTATGTTACATTTGAAATACCTTGTATAGGAGGTTGCCAAGATGAAGAAGGTAAAAGAGTCATAGGAGACAAACATGAACTCGAACTCTTATGTTCCATCCATTCTTCATAATCCAAAAAGCTTTCTCAGAAATTGTCCGAGCATCAGCAATTGTTCCAGAAAAGATAAAATCATTTCTATTTTTCCATAATCTCACTACAACAAAACATTAAGTTAACAACGCTTTTTTACAACGCTTTAGGGACGATATAGTTTAGGGACCGTTTGCCAACGCTTTTACGATGAAAAATTGTTTCATTGTAAAAGCATTGTAACTTTACAACGCAAAATTTTGTTGTAAAACTGTAGGCAATTTACGACGAATGTACAACGTATTAACATGTTTGATAAATTTCGTTGTAAGAACGTCTCTAAATTGCAACGAATTTACAATGACTATTATTTACGATGAATGTATAACATATTAACATGTTTGATATAATTCGTTGTAAAAACGTCCCTAATATGCAATGAATTTACAACGAATATTATTTATAACGATTTAAAGACAAGTTTAAAAAATTTATAAACACGTTTTCCACATAGAAATTATTGGTTGTTACAAATTTAATATTCACTGTAAAAATGTCTCAATATATAAGGTTTCCTTGTAAAAACATCCTAATTTGCAACATGATTACAACGAAAAATAGTTACAATGATATAAAAAAGAAATTTGAAATTAGATATTTGTAGTTAGGTACATACGTTGTGAATTACTTGTATTTGTTTTGGTGTTGTAAAATCATTGTTAAAATTCTGCCTATATAAGGATCTCTCTTCTCATAAGTCACAACCCAAAACAACACAAAAAACGGAAAAAAATTACGAAAATAAAATGTCTTCAGGTGGTGATATATTCGAGCTACGGAAGTGGATGTATATGAATAGAGATGCTACCGGAATGGTGACAAACGAGTATATGAACGGGGTAGAAATATTCATGCACCAAGCCAGTCAAACTGAACTTACGCTTGAATCGGGTAAAATGTTTTGTCGTTGTCGGAAGTGCAAGAATATAAAATTTGCCCGAATTGAAACTGTATGGAATCATTTATTAAATAGAGGGTTTATACCGCATTATTACATTTGGTTTCACCATGAGGAAGGTTATAGTGGTGGTGGGAATGATGAAGCTAGTAGTAGTAATTATAATAATGTTGGAGGTAATCTAGCTTAATCGAGCAATTTGCATGATATTGGAAACCAGAATGAGGTTCGTGGGGTTGTAGAGCATGATAGGATGCATGAGATGGTCACAAATGCATTTCAGGAAACTAATACTGAACCAGCAGTAGTTGCTGAAGCACGTAACTTAGATGCAAAAATGTTTTATGACATGTTAGATGCAAAAAGGTTTTACGATGTTTACATGTAACAACGAATTTACAGCATTCATTACTAATTTTATCAATTATAAATTTTATGATTTATAAAATTTTATAAATTATAAAATTTTATAATTATAAACTTTTAAGGTTGATAAACTTTATAATTATAATCATAAAATTTATCAATTGATAAAATTAGTAGCTAAGGTTGTAAATTCGTTGTTACATGTAAACGTCATAAATATGTTGTAATATAACAACGATTTTACGACAAAAATATTAAATTTTGTCGTAAAATCGTTGTTACATTACAACGATTTTACGACGTGTATATGTAACAATAAATTTACAATATTGATTACTAATTTTATCAATTATAATTTTGTGATTTGTAAAATTTTATAATTATAAAATTTTATAATTACAAAATTTTATAATTATAAACTTTTAAGGTTGATAAATTTTATAATTATAATCATAAAATTTATCAATTTATAGAATTAGTAACTGAGGTTGTAAATTTATTGTACATGTAAACATCATAAATAAATTATAATATAACAACAATTTTACAATGAAATTTACGACATTGATTAATAATTTTATCAATTATAAACTTTTAAGGTTGGTAAATTTTATAATTATAATCATACAATTTATCATTTTATAAAATTAGTAATCAAGATTGTAAATTTATTGGTACATGAATACGTTGTAACGTAACAACGATTTTACGATGTCATTTAAGGTTTTTGTCGTAAAATCGTTGTAACGTTACGACGTCGTTACGACGAAACACTCTCCTATATATATCCAACGAGTTTATTCCTTTCTTCTTGCCATTCCCTCTCTACTCTTTTCTCTCTCTAAAGTATGCTCTAACCTCTCTCTAGTTTTTTAAATTTTTTTTTTTGGAATTAGATTTAATTTAGTAGTTAGGTTGGAAGGTAGTAGTTAGGATGGAATTTAATACTGAAGAATCAAATTTAGATTTATATTTTTAGATTAGTAATACGTTATTTCTTTATTTTTGTAGATTTATACTTATGGCTCTCCGTAAGCATACCCGCCGTGTCCACTACAGTGACTTGATCCGTGGTGCTTCTTCGTCATCGGGATCTACTGGAGCATCTACTTCTGTCCCGCAGACACAGTCACAGACTGTCCCGACACAGTTACAAACTGTCTTGACACAATCATTCCAGGAGCAGCCACCGGATGAGCCCGCTGCTCCATCGCCATTTCCCAGAGCTATTCATCCACATCTTATGGTCCCACCGGATGCATCATATGCACAGTACCGGGTCAAAGGTATTGTCCAGAGTGAGAATCAATTGGACTTGCCGGTATTGCATAGTGATCGACCTAAGGGTACTTTTTAGTAAGTTATTAATTTTATTTTTAAATTTAAAAATTTGAAATCAAAATTACTACAAATTACAATTACTAATGACATTTTTTTATAAAATTCAGCTTTGGTGTGGATACCAAAATCGGGCAAAACGTTACGGAATGCATCAAAAGTTATTTTGTTGAGGTGAGGCCTAATTGGATATCGACACCACACTACATTTGCATCACATGGTTCAAAGTTTTTGCGGTAATTGTTTTTCTTAATTAATTTTAATTATTATGTTTTACTTTTTAAATTTATCTACTTACATAATATTAACTCTTCTTTTTAACAGCAACGTTGGAACTGGGACATCTCTATCACCAAGATCGTCAAGCACGATTTCAACTAGAAAGCCATGAAACGACTTTCTAACATTTTCTTTGACTGGAAGATAAAGTGGGAGGTCAAAGGAGATGACGGCAAGCCGAGCTTCATGACACTAGCAGTTTGGGAGGGGTTGAAGAATTTTTGGAGAGACCCAAACTCCGTCAAGAAATTTGCTCAGTGTTCTGCTTCTTGGAACACAGTTGGTCCGGATGGCTTGCCGCTCGCTATGCCTCACATTGCTGGGCAGAATCCTTTCGGAAAGTGTCTCTACAAATGGTAAGTTGGTTAACTTAAAATTAAAATATTTAGTTCACTTATTTTTTTACTCAATTAAATATTTACCTATGTTTTATAATTTTTAGGCTGAAGAGACAGGACATGTTCCTTCTTTTCCAGATTTGTTCAAGCGGACTCATCAGAAGAAGTCTGGAGCTTTTGTCGACACTAGATCGGAGAGGCTATACAACGAGATTGTAGCTGCCGTTGAGGAGCGCTAGACTCAGCTATCCCAGGAAACTCCCGTTGGTACACCTGTGGAATTGTCTACTTCAGAAGTAGACACAATTTATAAACAAGTAAGTGGTTAATATTGAATATTAAATATTTAATTTCCTTGTTTAATTATGTATAAATAATATAATTATACTAACACGATTCACGTTTTTTCAGATTACTCCGAAGAAGAAAGGACGGATTCTTGGAATTGGATCCGCGCAAGATATCGCGAGAGTCACTTCATCTTGGGTAGGTGAAACTCTTTCCCTGCTCAGTTGGCAACTTTGCAGAATGAAATAGCTCAGCTGAAGCAATCTCAAGCTGAGCATGCATTGGAGCAGCGAACGACGATTGAAAAGTTGGTAGCTATGGAGAGTATGATTGATATATTGGTTGCGGGCAATCCACATGCGGTGGAAGCATTGACGCGTAGACGTCAGAATCTCGGGATCCAACCTCCAACCGAGACACATGTTGATTTGAACGAAAAAGTGGCTGAGGAGCAAGAGGCCCAGAGCACAGATTTTTATAATGAAAATTTACGCTAGATTTGTGTTTCTAATGTTTTTTGTAAAATATATTTATAAATTTTATAAAATCAAATTTTAAATTTTAAATATTTCTAAAAGTTTAATTTTAATCAAAAAATATTAAATTAAATTATTAAAAAAGAAAAGAGACTATCCAGCTTCGTCCCTATTAAGTTGTAAACTGTTTCGTCCCTATTTGGTTGTAAAATATTTCGTCCCCACTTACTTGTAAAATATATAGTCCCTAATTCTTTATAAAATTATCCTCTCTAATTCGATGTAAATTTAAAGTCGCTAATACGTTTTAAAGGTTGTGGTTGTAAAATCGTTGTAAACTATGCGATGTGAATTCGTCGTAAAATTACCAACGAATTCACATTGCTAAGTTTACAACTATTTTACAATGATACTGGTACTCGTAAAGTTTACAACGATATTACAACGTATGTTTACAACAAGTTACAACGATTACACGTGCTTGCAAAATTACCAACGATTTTACAACGAAAGTCTTGTTACGACAATCGTATTACAATGAAACACTTTTCGTCCCTAATTCGTTGTAAACAGGATTTACAACAAATTAGGGACGAAAATTGGTGTTCTAAACTGCATGTCTTCTTGTAGTGTCTCCATAAACCCAAGAAAACATACCCATTCGCCTTTTCCACTCTATTGTATGTCGATCTTCTGAAGGAAGAAGGAGTTCTGTTAGATTGACATATACATAATCAGCTAGAAAAGGGTAAAAAATTTGAGCCAAAGAAGTCTCAGCCCGAACAAGTCGAGAGAATGGACATTGAAAAAGTAGATGATTAACATCTTCAGATTGATCTCCACAAATAGGGCAAGTATCACTAACAGCTGATTTTTTCTTTAATAGATTTGATTCAACCGCCAAGTTATTAGAAAGGCAACGCCAAATAAAATTTCTGATTTTTGGAGGAGCTTCAACTTTCCAAAGTTTAGGAAAAAAAGGCTTTAGACTAGGTTCAGAGCAGATGAAATGATTCTTGTTCTTAAGCCTAGAAAACTGAATCATATATGCAGATTTGACAAAAATAATTGTCATTAAAATTGTGGATCTAAGAATAAGAATTCCTACTCGTAACTTTTCCTGGTTTGCATTGAAGAATCAATTGCAGTTCATCCTGAGGAAAAAAATTCTCCAAGTTTTCTATCTCCCACGGATCAGAATCAACATTTTAAAAGTCTGTGAAAACAAAATCTGATTGATCAATATGAGAGAAAGCAATCGGAGGTCTAGGAGGATCCGAGTGAAGCCATGGCTCAGAATTAAATCAGTTAGATGACCATTGCCAATATCTTTTTGAATTCCTTGTTTCAATAGAGTTTGAGCTTCTCTTATGCTTTTCTAAGCATAAGATGGCCTACTACCTACTACCAATAGCCGCTGATAAAGGATTAGAGGAGTGGAAATACCTGCTTTTATAAACTCTTGTTACCAAAGAATCAAGTTGTGTCAAGAATCTCTAAAGTTGCTTACCCAACAGAGAAAGGTTAAAGCCTTCTAAATAACGAAAACCAATTCCACCCAAATCATTAGGAATACAGAGTAAACCCCATTTTTGCCAATGAATACCTTTTTGAGTATCTTGATTCTTCCACCAAAAGGAAGCAAAATCTCGTTCAAGTTTATTACAAATAGTCTTGGGATCTTGAAACAGCTCATCAAGTAAGTGGGAAGAGCAAGAGCAACTGATTTTATTAAAGTCTTTTTTCCTGCTTGTAGACAAATATTTATTCTTCCAAGAATTTAGTCTCTTACTAACTTGTTGCTCCAAATGATGGAGGGTTTTAACCTTTGAACCTATAAAAACTTCAGGCAAGCTGATATGCCTTGGCGTAGGTATGTTAGAAGAAGACTGAAGAAGTCTAAACCTTTGGCACAAACAGAGGGGTTGAATTCACAAGAAGAATGAAGACTTTGATGGAGAAAATAGAGCTGAAGCAGAGGATTTCGAACCAGCTTAACCTACTGACACGTGGTCTCATCAAAAGGAGAAGAAATAATTTGGATTCTGAAGAATGGAGTTTGTTTGAGAGTTTGTTACATAGAGGATTCAATTTACGGATACTTAAATACTCTTTGGATTTAGTTTGTTGTTGATCATTCATCTACCATCTTGTGAACAATTCTGAGTTTCTCTGCAATTAAATAAAGTTTACATAGTTCTCTTACTCAAACCTCTATCAATTGTTGCAGTGACAAGGCTTCAAGATGGTAGTGGTGACAAGATCAGCTGAATCAGCGGTGAATGGTGATATCGAGCTATCTCAGGTTGCAGCGCAGGTGAAATCGGTGCAAGCGGAGTTATCGCAATCGAACGTTGAGACGAAGGAGCGTCCGAGTTCTTTGGATAATCGAGGTGGGCAGATTTATCTCTTGTTACAGGAATTGCGCGGTATTTCTTTGTTCCAAAAAAAGAAAACTAATTTGATTGCTCACAATCGATTTGTTCCTAATAATCTCGTGCTTGATTCTTCTTCAGAACGTGTTTGTTCTTCCGAACAAGTTCATGAGGTTGAACCTGTACATGATTCTGGACAAATGCGTGAATCCAATCCTGTTCGCGATGCTGAGCACGTTCGGGATTCTATGCGTACGCCTGTACATGAATCTGCTCAAGATCAAAGAGTTAGCTCCATATTGAGCGACCGTGAGACAGTTCTAAAGAAAACGACTTACCGGTGTTTTCTGGCGATGATACATACGCGTTTCTCACCATCGTGGAACGTTTTTATACATTGGGTAAGTATACGAAAACACAGATGTTGGATCTAATATCTGTGAGTTTAGCTGGGAATGTGTTGAGTTGGTATAATTATGAAACAATGGATAATCCGTTTCTTGATTAAAAGGAATTTAGAGAACGATTACTATTGAGAATTTCGGAATCTACGGATGTGGCTCCAAGGGATAAATTGTTTGCTATCCAACAGATTGGTTTGATCAATGATTATGTTCATGAGTTTGAAGATTTGGTGTTTCAAGTACGTGGTTTATCTGAAGAAGATAAGATTTCTATCTTTTGTAAGGGATTGAAACCACAACTGAATCAAGTGGTTAAAATGTTGAAACCTGAAGGTTTACGTGCTATTATTGCCTTAGTATTAGAGATGGAACCTTCATTGGTTGTACATGTATTTAATGATACCCTTTCAGCTGAATCTGGTACTCCTGTTTCAACAAAATCTTCTCAGGATCTAATTGTGAAACAGTCTGGAAACAGTTTTCCTTGGAGAAAGACAGTATATCCAGTCAGTAGTTCAAATGCTAAATCTCAATCCAGTGTTACTCCTTTTGCTAATAAGGGACGTAGAGATCTTTCAGTTGTAGAATATGCTGAGAGACGAAGAAAGGGGATGTGTTTTAAGTGTGATGAACCTTATGGACCAGCTCATCAATGCAAACGAAAGGAATTACAAGTTATCATTGTACTTGAAGATACTGAGTTGTTATTGGAAGATAGTCAGAAGTTAGAGGTTGAGGATGAAGAGATGGTGTTTCAACCAAAATTTTTTCAGCTCTCAGTGAATGCCTTCTTGAGTATAGATACAGTTACAACTACAAAATTAAAAGGAAAAATTGGTTCTACAAAAGTGGTAGTAATGCTGGACAGTGGAGCAACTCACAATTTTATATCTCCGTCAATTCTTAAACAAGCCAAACTGAAACCAAAACAGTCTTCATATAATGATGTGTTGCTTGGTAATGGCGTTGTGGTTCAGAGCTCTGGAGTGTGTAAAGCCGTAGAGTTTCAACTATCTTCTTTAACTTTTCAAGCTGACTTTATTGCTTTAGAATTGGGAAGTGCTGATGTGATACTGGGAGTTAAGTGGCTTCGTACTTTTGGTTGTTGTGTAGTGGACTGGGACATTCATGAACTCACTTTCTGGTACAAGGGCTCGGCTGTTACATTACGAGGTGATCCTACTTTACATTTAAACTTCATCCATGATGCAAGATCTAAACGGAAATGTTTACAGACTATGACTCATTCCATATGGAAAATTCGATTCATGAGATTGTTCCAAGAGCATCCAACTCCACTCAACTTTGCCGTTTACTGAGGCAATTTGATAATGTGTTTGCTGAGCCGACTTCACTACCACCTTTACGTGGTTATGGGCATGCGATTAACCTCAGACCTGGTTCTGGTCCAATCAGTGTACGGCCTTATAGATATATGCATGCTCAGAAGACTGTAATGGAAGAGTTAGTTAATCAGATGTTGAAAGCTATTATACGACACAGTCATAGTCCATTCTCTAGTCCAGTACTATTAGTCAAGAAGAAAGGTGGGGAATGGCATTTTTGCATTGACTTTTGGTGCTTAAACAAGGCTACAATTCCCGATAAGTTTCCTATTGTTGTCATTGGATAACTCTTAGATGAACTTAATGGGGCTTGTGTGTTCTCAAAGTTTGATCTCAGATCAGGTTATCATCAAATTAGAATGAAGGAACATGACATTGAGAAGACTTCATTCCGTACAATGGATGGTCATTATGAGTTTTTAGTAATGCCTTTTGGCCTTACTAATGCTCCAGCAATGTTTCAAAGCCGTATGAATGATATATTTCGCCCTTACTTGCGTCAGTTAGTATTGGTTTTCTTTGACGATATATTAGTATACAATTCTTCTTGGTCTGAACATATGCAACACGTCAGTCTTGTCTTATCTCTTCTGCGTGATCATAAACTCTTTGCCAATAAGAAGAAGTGTTAGTTTGGCCAGCCATCTATTGATTACCTGGGACATATTATATCTGCAGAAGGCGTAGCAACATACCCAAGCAAAACAGAAGCTATGATGTCGTGGCCGTCTCCTTTTAATGTCAAAAGTTTGCGGGGTTTTCAGGGCCTCACTGGTTACTATAGAAGGTTTATTCATCAGTATGGATTCATTGCACGTCCATTAACTGCGTTGTTGAAAAAGGATAAAATCGAATGGTCTACACAAGCGTAAGCGGCTTTTGATACTCTGAAATCCTTGATGCAATCTGCACCAGTATCAAGTCTTTCAGACTTTACTCATCTGTTTATAGTGGAATTTGATGCTTCGAGTGTGGGATTAGGGGCTGTATTGATTCAACACCATAATCCTATAGCATACTTTAGTCACGCACTTACTCCTAGAGAACAACAGAAATCAATCTATGGAAGGGAATTGATGGCAATTGTTTTTGCAGTACTAAAATAGAAACACTATATTTTTGGAAGCAAATTTTTGGTGAGAACTGATCAACACAGTTTGAAGTTCCTTTTAGAACAACGTGAGGTTTCAGTTGACTATCAACATTGGTTAATTAAACTGCTTGGTTATGATTTTGATATTGAGTATAAGCCATGTCCTGAAAACAAAGCCGCAGATGGTCTTTCGAGAAGCATGATGGTTTCAAGCTCAGAAATTAATCAGCAATTACTTGGTCTCACAGTTCCGCAACCATTAGATCTTTAGCAACTGTATAAGGAGATAGAAGCCGATGTGGAGATCCATAAATTGATTGCTTTAGTGCAGAATAATACAGTAGTAAATGCCACGTATTCAGTGTGTGCAGGGTTAGTGTTTTATAAGAACCGTCTTTACATTCCGAAGACATCAAAGTTCATACCTATTATACTTCATGAGTTTCATGATGGATTTTTTGGAGGACATGGTGGTATACTCAAGACATTAAAACGGATCCAAATGCAGTTTCACTGGTCTGGAATGCAGAAAGATATTCAAACATCTGTTGCTGAGTGTTTAATTTGTCAGACTCACAAGTATAGCACATTCTGTCTAGCTGGTTTATTGCAACCTCTTCCAATTCCTACTCAGATTTGGTCTCATTTATATATGGAATTCATAGAAGGACTGCCAACATCTCAAAACGTAAATGTCATTATGGTAGTTGTTGATTGATTAAGCAAGTATGCCCCTTTAATCCCTGTGAAACACCCATTTACTGCTCCTGATGTAGCAGCCAAATTCACTAAAGAAGTGGTTTGTTTACATGGATCTCCTGAATTTTTGGTATCAGATCGAGATAAAGGCTTTCTTCAGTTCTTTTTGGCATGAATATCATCGTTTAGCTCGGACCAAGCTCAATTTTTCAACAGCCTATCACCCTGAGTCAAATGGCCAAACAAAAGTTGCCCATCGCACTCTTGAAATTTTTCTCCGTTGCTTTGCATCTGACCACCCGAGAATTTGGGCTCGTATCTTGCATTGGGCTGAACTCTGGTATAATACTTCTTAGCATACTTCGCTTCATACAACTCTGTTTAATGTTGGGTATGGTAGGAACTGATGTGTGTGATTTTTGATGGTGTTATAGTCTTGTTTTAGGTAGTTTTGCATCTGTCTAGATAGATTTTCCGCTTTCTTATGTCTTTTTAGGTTTGTTTTGCTTTCTTTACATATGCATTTGGAGTTTGGAGTTTACTCTAGGAAAAGGAGCAAAAAGGAGCTAAGGACAATTGGATCAGCTGCTAGGCGAAAAAGATTGTGCAAACTCAGATCGCTACCTCGTGGATCGCAGGGCGAGGAATGCTCGGAATACTCAAGAAAAGATGCCTCAGTCTCCAGCCTCCACCCATCTGCCGCAAGGGAAGAAGAATCTATTACACTGGGATCATCCACTCAGTCTCGACCCTCGAGGACAAAGAAAAGAACCACTCCTCGGTGCCCAAGCTCGCGCAAGGACTCCGAGGGCAAGATTCCTGGTTGACCGACTTAGGTCGGTTTGACCATTAGGGTTATGCAAATGACCCTATAAATACCCTATAATCACCCCCTTATATTTTTATCTGATGTTTAGCTGAAAAACTCTCTCTATTTTCATTGTTGCTTTCATTTATGCTTGTTTAAGGTATTATTTTATGTTTATGCAACTAAGTTTATGAATTAAGTTGATATTCATCTTTACTTTCTACAATTTCATTTTATATTCTTTATGTTTATGCAAGCTAGATCTACCCTATTCCTCCGCACTCAATCCATGAGGCGCGAGTAGATCCATTTGGATCTCGAGGATTGGGCTATCGGAGGTGGATCTGTTGATCCCCTCGCTGTTCTAGACATGATCTGAACTCGGATCTCTTCTCACATGGCTAAGCTTAATACTTATCTCTCCTTGATCAAGAGAGATCTGATTTGGGCCATGACCTAAGGCTAGCGCCGGTGGAATAAGAGACCAAGTGCCGTGTGAGTGATGGTTTGATCCGTCGAGGAGAGATCTAGCATGTGGGTTGGCTGTTGGACGAGTTGGGCTAAGCTTAATGCTTCTGGGTTGGTGTGACCGCGGCTAGTGCTGTAATGGATCATCTGATCCGGTTAGGGGTCTTCACCGTGAGAACGGGTCGATCTAGCATTGTTCCGGTCTATAGATTGGTCAATAGAGTGCGGCGAGTTAGGATCAACAAATTTACCGCCGATCAAACCCTCCCTATCCTTTAGATCTATACTTTTAATCTTATTTCTTTCATTTACAATTATTATACTCTGTTTTTAGGTCATTTCTCTATTTTGAACTTTTAAAT
>OVBA01007366.1:0-14758 GCA_900406435.1 Lepidium aucheri | reverse complement strand
TTATTATTATTATTATTATTATTATTATTATTATTATTATTATTATTATCAGTTAAATCTATATAATATAACCAATAGGATAAGCGTTTAAATATTTTTTAATACATATGATAATTTAAATATAAAATATATATGTAAATTATTATTTACTATTTTATGTATATTATAATAAGGGTTTTGTGCGAAATAAATCTCCAAGTAACCTTCGTTTGCACAATAAACCTCCAAGTAATAAAAATGCAAATTAAACCCATGAAATAAAAAGTAACCTGCCATATAAGTCTCGCACGTGTATACATTTTGCAGACTGTATATAGGTTATCAAAATATTTGAAAAAAACAAAAAACACAAATACACAACATGGGACTCGAACTCATTACCTCTATAAAAATTATTCTAGCTCTCACCATCTCAGCTAGAACAATATTTGTTGTAACTACAACAATATATATATATATATATATAACAAAAGTGATTCCAAATCTAAAATTTACCAAAAATATCTAAAAATTACACAAAATATCCAAAAATATTTAAAAGTTTTTCAAATACAAATTAAAAATTTATAAAATTACCAAATACGCAGAAATTTTAAAAAATTACCCGAATACCTTAACAATTAACCCAATATTTAAAAAAAAATATAAGTTTTTAAATTCTTACACGAGTCACAAAAAATACCCAAAATTTTAATAAAATTACCAATTGATTCCAAGTCTAAAAACTTACCCAAAATATCTTAAAATTACACAAAATATACAAAAATATTTAAATTTATTCTTAATACTTCAAATGCAAATTAAAAATCTGTAAACTTACAAATATCCAAAACTTTATAAAATTACCTGAATATCTTACCGATTATCCGAATATTTTAAGAATCACTAGAATACCCAAAAATTCTAGATACTACCCAGAACTGAAAAAAAAATCGGAAGTCATATTTTATTGTGATTTGTGTAAAAATCTAAAAATTTATAAACTTTTTGGGTATTCTAATAATTTTAAAAATATTTGGGTAATTGTTAAGGTATTCAGGTAATCTTGTAAAAGTTCTGGGTATTTGGTAATATTAGAGATTTTTAATTTTATTTGAATAGCTTTTAAATATTTTTGGATATTTTGTGTAATTTTTAAATATTTTTGGTAAGTTTTAGATTTGGAATCGTTTTTGTCATATATATATATGTATATATATATATATTTTGTTGTAGTTACAGGAAATATTGTTTCAGCCGAGATGGTGAGAGCTAGAATAATTTTGATAGAGGTAATGAGTTCGAATCCCATGTTGTGTATTTGCTGGTTTTTTTGTTTCTTTCAAATATTCAAAACGACGTAGTTTTGAGTTACTTCTTATTTCATGGATTTGACTTGCATTTTTATCATTTGAAGGTTTATTTTGCAAACGAGGGTCACTTGGAGGTTTATTTTGCACAAAACTCATATAATAAATTTTCTATTAAATTAAAGAGAGAATTGCAAAAATGCCCCTCAAAGAAGGATATTTTCATCACTGTCCTTATTTTTTGAACACTTTTAAAAAATACCCCTCATTATAGAAAAATGACCAAAGTACCCTTAGATCATTATTTTTTTATATTTTTACAAAAAAAATTTTCGCCAAAAAAATGTTTCCACTGAAAAAAAAATTTCCAGCCAAAATTTTTTTTTTCTGGGAACAAAAAGAAATTTCTAGCCAAATTTTTTTCCGATTTACAAAAAATATTTCCGCCAAAAGTTTTAATAAGGGAGTTTATAAATTATTTTATAAGAGAGCTTATAAAATTAAGAAGGTTTTATAAGAGACCTTATAATATTTATAAAGCTTTATGATAGAGCTTATATAATTTATAAGGCTTTATAAGATAGCTCATAAAATTTATAAGATGTTTATAAAAAATTTATAAGGTGCTTATAAAAATTTATAAGGCTTTATAGGAGACCTTATAAATTTATAAGGCTTTATAATAGAATTTATATAATTTATAAGGCTTTATAAGAGAGCTTAATAAATTTATAAGGTGTTTATAAAAAATTTACAAGGTGTTTATCATAATTTAACATACGAAATTTGTTTAATTAAGGATCTTATCATAATCTTAACAAATTTATTTTGTTAAACAACTTAGAAAAAACATAGTCAAATTACGGTTTCTAAAATTCAACCAATCAAATTATGGTTCAAATTCAAACCAATCATGTTTCAAATCAAATATGACCAATCAAATAAATAAAAACTTATTACTACAAAAAGACAAATATACAACCGAATCATGTGACAAATTATCTAAACAAATTTTATTCAGATAAATTAATTATCTAATAAAAATCTACCAATCATGGTTTTATCTCTATTATATTATTATAAACTAGATGATATCCCGTGGTATGCATGTGTTAGGTAATATTTATTTGTTTTATTTAATCATTTTATGGTTTGATATGTATGTGTAAATTTATTAATTAATTATATATATATATATATATTTGATATATTAAAAATAAATTTACTTAAGATTTGATGCATTACAATTTTACGTATAAATTATTTTGACTCGTGTGATTTACGTTTTGACTCATGTTCATTTATGTTTTAGACTTGTTTATAACTTAATTTTAGACTCATATTTATTTTGAACTCGTATTTATTTAGGTTTTAAGATCTATATTTAATTTTGCTNTATTTATTTAGGTTTTAAAATCTATATTTAATTTTGCTATGTTATACATTATCGATAGAACACATATTTTTATTTATTAATATCATAAGTAATTTATCAAGTATATACTAATATAAATACATATATATATATATGGTTTTAAACTCGTATTCATTTAAGTTTATAGATCTATGTATATTTTTGTTTTATAGTATCGATTTGACATATATTTTTATTTATTAATATATTAATAAATTCAGCAAGTAATACTAATATAAATATATGTATAATCATCTTATTAATATGTATTTGTAGACTAACAAAACTAATATTTAATATAACTAATATAATTTATAGTTTTTGAAAACTTGAAATTTGATATCATTAGTTATTTAGTTTTTACAAATGTTGATAGCATTAGTTATTTCGTTTTGTTATCTTATAGATAAAAAATATATTTATTTATATCTTCTATATATAAGTTATGTATTTGTGAAAATTTAATTTACTTCCAGCATATTTATACTGAGATTATAGATTTTTCTGTTTTTATGTCATATATATAACCAATATACTTATCTTTTAATAATCAATACTTATAATCAAAAAATATATGCATATTCTAATAAATATATTTACTTAAATTTTGATTGTATATAAAATTTATAAGATATATAATACCTTTTATATATAACAAATATTATTATTTTCTAATAATTAATACTTACAATTGAAAATAATAGTTAAAAAAAAGATATTACTTACGTATAAGATAGATATCTTTAAATTGTCTTTTAAATAATTCAGGGTAATCAACCAATTTCAATCCAAACACAGAATCTGGTAAAGGATCTGTTGGCTTAATTGTGGTTGTGTACATGAAAGAGACCTTGAAGTTATGAGTAAAAGTACGGTAAGCTCGAGTTGTAGGAGAAACTTGTAGGTTTGTAATGATTTTAGTATTACATTGTTCAGTAAGTTTTTTGAATTTAGAAATCAACTCATTCTTTCACATTACAGTGAATTATTATAAAGGTATTCACATGGATAAATTATTAATAACGTACCTTAAAATCACAAAGAACCATATCAATCGTTTGAACATGTACTTTAGTGTATATTTTCTAGAGTTTTAGAATTTTAATTTTAATCTTCCAGGTTTATTTGTTGGATTTCAACAAAAAAAACTTCAGAGAAATACACGATGAAGAAAAACAAAAATCAATAGAAAAAAAAGTACAAGAATCTTTGGTAATGTTAAATTTGTTCCGAGATGTTTCTTATATAGACTTCGATTAAAAATTTTGTTCAATTAGAATTAAGAATATCATTTGTTGGTATTTAGATTTCGATTAGGAATATTTTAATAAAATACTTTTTTTATTGTGTTGAACAATAATATTTAAATTAAGGTTCCTATGAAAATACAAAAAAATTATTTGTTAAAATAAAAAAACTCATCTTAAGGTTCTTATAAAAATCCAAACAAAAGATTTATTTTTAAACCAACGAAAATCAAATATTAATTGATTAAAGATTTTTTAAAAACCAACAAAAATCAAATTTTAATTGGTTAGAGATTTCATTTTAAACCAACAAATATAAAATCTTAATTGGTTAAGGTTTCTTTTTTTTTAACAAATGAAATTCAAATTTAATTGGTAAGAAATTCCTTTTAAAATTAACAAAAATCAAATCTTAATTGGTTAAAGTTTCCTTTTTAATTGTATGTTTTTTTTGAAATTCATTAAAAACAAATAATTCATTTTTAAAAATAATTTTGTCTAAACAAAAAGAAAAATTAATTAGTTTCAACAAATTAATCAATCAAAACAAATTTGAAGACTTTAAATCTAAATATTGAATTAAGTATAAGATATTTGGTTAATTATTGAATTAATGTTATTATCATAATTTAACTAACGAAATCTATTTAATTAAGGATCTTATCATAATCTTAACTAACTTATTTGTTAAAATAACTATAACTAACAAAATCAAATTAAGGTTCAAAATACAACTAATCAAATTAAAGTTTAAAAAGTGACCAAATCATAAACAAAGTCTCTATTAGCGAAATCAAAAAAAATTATTGCTACAACAAGATAAAGATAAGACCAAATCATGTGACTAATCACCTAAACAAATATTACTCAGACAATTAGTTAGTTAAAATAATTCGACCAATCAAAATAAATCTAAAATTTAAAATCTCTTTATTATAAAGATACGATCTTATTGTTACGATTTTATTATAATAGACATATAAGTTAAAAATCTTTTTATATTAAAATTAAAACAAATTAATAAAATATATGAATCTGTTAATGCTGCAATTTTATTATATATAGAGATTTAAATTAGGAATATCTCAATACTATATTTGTTATTTTTTTATTGCTTTGACCAATTATATTTAAACTAAGTTTCTTATCAAAATCCAAAAAAACTTATTTGTTAAAACAAACAAAATCATATTAAGGTTTTTATCAAAATCTCAACAAAAGTTTTTTTTAAAACCAACGAAAATCGAATCTTAATTGGTTAAAGATTTTTTTTTAAACCAACGAAAATCAAATTTTAATTGGTCATTCTAAACCAACAAAAACAAATCTTAATTGGTTAACATTTTATTTTTAACAAACAAAATTCAAATTTTAATTGGTTAGAGATGTTTTTTTATAAACCAACGATTGGTTAAATTTTCCTTTTTAATTGTATGTTTTTATTGAAATCAAATCAAAAGAAATAATTAGTTTTAAAAAATAATCTTATCTAAACAAAAAGACAAATTAATGAGTTTAAATAAATCAACTAATCAAAACAAATCAAGAGATTTAAAATATTTAATAAATTATATCAAAGATACAAAAAAAATTATTGCAATAGTTTTATTCTAATAGACATATCAATTAGTTAAAAAATAATTTAAATTATTATAAAAGTATTCACATGAATAAATTATTAATAACACATCTTAAAACCACAAAGAACCATATCAATCGTTTGATCATGTTCTTTGGTGTATACCTTCCAAAGATTTAGAATTTTGACTTTAATCCTCCAAGTTTTTTTGCTAGGTTTCAACGAAGAAATTTCAGAGAAAGACATGATGAAGAAGCAATAATCGAGAGAAAAAGTGTCAATTTCATTGGTATTATTAAATTTGTCTCAGGATGTCTCTTATATAGACTTTGATTAAATTTATATTATGTTGGATTAGGAATATCTTTTATTTGATTTTCTCTAGATATAAATTATTTAGTTAACTATCGAGTTAACATTTTTATTATAATTTAACAAACAAACAAAATCTGTTTAATTAAGGATCTTATCATAAACTTAACAAACTTATTCTCTTGTAAAAACATAGAAAAAACATGGCTTATTTAAAATTCAACCAATCAAATCAAATAAATAAAAATTTATTGCCACATAAAGACGAAGATACAACCGAATCATATGATAAATTATCTAAACAAATTTTATTCATACAAATTAATTATCTAATACAAATGGACCAATCATATATTTTAAATCTCTATTATATTATTATAAATTATACGGATAATTCAACGCTACGGTTTTATTATAATAGAGATCATACAGATAATTCAACGCTACGATTTTATTATAATAGAGATATTTGTTTAAATCGAAACCCATTGAAAATTTATCATTTTTAACTAAAAAAATCAATAGACTTAAAATATTACAATTCTGAATACAAAATACATATTGGCCGGGGTATATTCGGATTGGAACATAGCTAATAAAGTTCGATAAGCTCCAAATAATAAGACTTAACATGATGCTCAAGTTTCTAATAATTTCTTAGAATAAGATAAACTTAAATTAAGTTAAATAGGAGTAAGAGTATTTAATCCTATTTAGAATATAAATTTGAGAGTTATGCAAATTCTACATAAACGTTTGTTGAGTTGTGGGAAAAATTATAATCTTAGTGTTTAGTTTTTTGAGGTATATTTTCTAAGCATTAATTAAAAAAAACAATTTCTTGTACAAAGTTTTAAAAGTATTGTGTTACAAAGCTTTATTTGGTATCAGAGCAAACTCGATCTAGGAAAAATTAGATGACGGAAATCAAGCCAAGCCAAGAGTGACAATGACAAACCGCCAAGGACCAAGGATCTCGTGCCTTCCTCAATTGTTTATCTCATGTTGAAATCATCGAACTACATAGTGTGGTCGATGAGAATGAATGTACTCTTGCGAGTTAATAAGGTTATGTAGACGATTGAACCCGGATCTTTAGTTGTTGAGAAGAACGACATAGTAATTGCATTACTTTATCAGTCCATACCCAAAAATCTCATTTTACAAGTTGGTGAACAAGATTCACCAAAAGGTATATGGGATGCTATCAAATCGAGACATCTTGGAGTTGATAGAGTGAAAGAAGCAAGATTACAAACTCTTATGTCTGAATCAGACACAATTGATACCTTTGTTGGAAAGATATTCGAGATAGCCTCTAAATTCTCAGCTCTAGGTCAAATGGTTGATTAATTAAAGATGGTTAAGAAGTTCCTGAACATTAACCTCGTCAAAAATACATTCAAATTATTGCATCACTTGAGCAAGTACTTTACCTAAACAAAATTTCGTATGAAGATATTGTTGATCGACTCAAAGCATACAAAAACGTATTCTAGAAGAAAGACAAGATAATTATTAAAACTTGATGTATGCTAATAAAGAGACGTATGAGGACGAGATGAGTTATGAGAGCACGAGAAGAAGAGGAAGGGGTCGAGGGAGATCTAATTGAAGAGACCAAAACAAAGAAAAGAAAGATCGATCACAAGTTGGGTGTTTTGGATGTGATAAAAATAGACACTTTGGTTCAGTTCATCCTGAGAGAAAAAATAAACTTCAAGAAGTGCATCAGGTAGAGATAGAGGAAGCAGAGGATACAGATGAAGCTTTCTACATGCATGAAGTTGTCTATCTGAATGAGGAGAACATTATACCAAAGAGCTATGAAAAAGAGAATATGGTTTTTGGTGCTTAGATAATAGAGCAAGTAACCATATGGTGGGAGAATAATCTTTCTTCACAAAGTTAAACGAAAGAGTAAAACGGAAAGTAAAATTTGTAGAAGGATCTTGTGTCAGTATCTAAGGAAAAGGATCATTATTGTTTGAAGGAAAAACCAGAGATCAGAACCTTGTAACTGATATCTATTATACTCCTGGATTAAAAAGCAATATATTGAGTTTAGGACAAGCTACAGAACATGGTTGTGATGTTAGAATGAAGGAAGACTATAAAACTCTACATGATTCAAAGGGTAGACTCTTGATAAAAGTCACAACATCATCAAATAGATATTACAAGATCAAACTCAACATCGGAAAACCAATTTGTCTTCTTTCATGAATCGAAGAAGAAACTTGGAGACGACATGCAAGACTGGGTCATATTAGCTTCAAAACTATAAAAGCAATGAGAAAAAAAAAGATGGTATGAGGTCTACCTAAGATCAAAGGTGAAAGAAAAAACTGTGATTCTTGCTTAGTTGGGAAGCAAGCTCGTCAATCCTTCCCAAAAGCAACTCAATTTCGAGCTTCAAGTGCTTTGGAGCTACTTCATGCGGATCTTTGTGGACCAATCACACTGCCTACTCTTGCTCACAAGTATATTTTTGTAATCATTGATGATTATACAAGATATATGTGGAATTTCTTGCTAAAGAAAAAGAGTGAAACTTTTGAGAAATTTAAAGCATTCAAGAACTTAGTTAAAAAAGATTATGAAAAGATGATTGTGACTCTAAGAACCGATAGAGCAGGAGAGTTTACATCAAAAGATTTTCAAGATGTTTCTGATAAAACCAGAATCAAAAGACACTTGACAGTACCTTACACTCCACAACGAATTGGTGTTGTAGAAAGAAGAAATCATACGTTAATGGATATGACAAGAAGTGTTCTTAAAGCAATGAACATTCCAAACTTTCTTTGGGGAGAAACCATTCGACATTCGACCTATGTAATAAATAGAGTTCTTACCAAAGCTTTGAATAATCAAACTCCATAGGAAAGCTTAATGAACCAAAAACCAAGAATAGAACATCTTCGAGTGTTTGTATGTGTCGCTCATGCAAAAGTGGAACCGGTGAAGCTAAAGAAATTTGATGTTCGATCACAAGTCTTCATTCATCTTTGAATGGAGACAGAGTCAAAAGCATATAGACTCTACAATCCAAAAATAGAAGAATAGTTGTGAGTCGAGACGTTGTTTCCAAAGAAACAACAAGCTGAAATTGCAAGGGAGTTGGAAAGAAAGGTAGTTAAGACTCAGAATTGTTTTGAATGACTTGGGGAAAAATTACATAGAATGGTAATAGACCGTATATTTTTGGAAATTAACAAACCGAGAACCAAGAAGGGATACTAATGTCGAGGATACAATCGATGAACCGTTGATGAGTCACAAGGAAGCACTACGAGTCACAGAGACGAAGGAACAACTCACCCAAAAATATGAAGAACAAGAAGACAAGTAAATCCTCCGAGCTATCTCAATGACTATGTTTTGCTTGCTGATTTGGAGTGTGAGAAACTACTTCTCTTGATTAATGATGAATCATCGAGTTATCAAGAAGAAAAAGATTCTGTTGAACGGACGAGAGGAAGTTTAGACAATATAGAATCAATCAACAAAAACAAGACATGGTTTTTGGTTGATAAGTCATTAGGAGCTAAGCTTATTGGTCGTAAATGGATCTTTAAGATCAAAAGGAAATGTAAATGGTTCAATTAGTAAGTTCAAGGCCATACTAGTAGCAAAAGGTTATGTGCAAAATCAAGGAATTGACTATGATGAAGTCTTTGCACCATTTGCAAGAACTGAAACAATTCAACTACTTACTGGACTTGATGCAACTGAAGGTTGGGAAATTCATCTTCATAAAGCATTATACGATTTGAGACAAGCTCTAAGAGCTTGCAATACAGATTTAAACAGAATTTTGAAAGCCATGAACTTCACTAAGTGCTCAAAAGAAAGTTATGTCGTAAGGAAGAAGGAGAAAAACTTCTCTAGTTGCTGTCTATGTAGATGATCTTTTTGTAACTGGTAATACAAAACAGTCGTCAACGGTTTTAAGATTGGAATGGCAACAAAATTTGAGATGACTGACTTAGGAAAGTCACATATTACTAAGGTATCAAACTTGATCAAAACATAGAGGGAATCAAAATCAAGCAAAAGGCATATGGATTTAAAAATTTGAGAGAAACGGGTCTGAATATTTGTAATCCAACTCAAGTATCAATGGAGTTTAGTTTTAAGTTATCAAAAGAACAATATGAAACAAAAGTTGATGCCACAACTTAACGAAGAAGAATAGGATATCTTCGATATCTTCTACATACAAGACCCCATCTTGCCTTCTCGGCTGGAGGTCTAAGCCGGTATATGCAAGATCCCCAAAGAGTCTCATGCAACAGATCAAAAGCAAATACTAAGGTATGTACAAGAAACTTTAACCTATGGTTTAAGTTACAAGAGAGGAGGAACAAAAGAGATCATAGGGTATAGTGAAAACAACTACAACATTGACGTCGACAATAGAAGAAGCACAACATGTTTTGTGTTTTATTTCAGTGAAACACCAATTAGTTGGTGCTCTCAAAACCAAAACACAATATCTTTATCTTCATGTGAGACTGAATTCATGGTAGCAACAGAGGCAGCTACACAAGCTATATGGCTCTTAAATTTGATGAAAGAAGTTATGGAAAAGACTTGTGGTAAGACAATCATTCGAATTTATAACAAGTCAGTGATTGAATTCACAAGAAATTCTGTTTTCCATGGCCGAAACAAACACATTTTAAAAATGTATCACTTTATTTGTGAATGTGTAGAAAATGATCAAATTAAAGTCAAGCACATATCCGGAGAAGAACAACGAGCTGACATTCTAACAAAAGCATCAACAAGACTTAAGTTTAAGAAAATGAGAAGTTATTAATCATAGTGTGTAACTGGTAACAGCTGAATCTGGCCGAATGTAGAACACATTTAATTTTTTATCTCAGCAAATCTAGCGGAATAAATTAAACTTAAACAATAACATTAGAATCTGACTTAATTTGGTCGAATTTAAAATATTATTTAAGAAAAACATAACAATATTATACCTTATGAAAATGACTTAAGTTTTATAAATCAATAAATAATAAATAATACTACACGAAGTTAATGTTGTTTGATTTTTTGTTTACCAAATTAGAATGTATAATTTTATAATATGACATAATATTTTAAACAAATATAAGTAATTTATACACCATATGTAATACAACCCACTAGATTTTACAATAAACAACATTTTACAAACGCATTATATATAGTGGATCATATTAGTTAAGCTAAAAACACCTTTTTTTTGTCAACGACAATATTAATATGGACCACAAAGGTCAGTTTATTAGCCAAATTCTTACATAAATTTTGTAGGCAGTGAGACTTAATCCCTGGTTGTACATGTGCACCTACCTTTAGTGAAATTACTACCAGCCACTAAATTAAAGGTCACTTACAAAACGGCTTTTCTTACGTTAACTATTATTTATTACTTTTAACTAGAAAAACAGTGTGACATTTTTACATGCAAAAGTTTTTATAAAAAATGAAATATGAAGGAGAAGAAATGGTACATGAAGATGAAAAAGTGAATAGCTCATAATTTTGCAAAAATTTCTTTTCAGCAAGCCCAACTGGTGAAAATAAATAAATAAATAAGCTGAAAACAAAAATTTTATAATTAAGCTACCTTGTAGTGTCACCAGTTAATATGAAAAAGTTGCATTATGAAGATGGATTCTTAGGTATGGATATATATATAGTAAAACCTCTATAAATTAATAATGTTGGGACTTTGAAAAATTATTAATTTAGAAAGATATTAATTTATCCATAAATTAATATTATTAATCTATAGTAGTTTTAATTGTTAAAATTCTTTAAAAAGATCAGTTGAAACCATTTTGAGACTGATTTCTCAAAATTTATAAATTCAATAATTTTGGAAATAAAATTTTAATATTTTAAAAACAATACTTTTAATCAAGGATTACCATTAATATATATATATATATATATATTCAAATTTATGAGTAATAACTTCAACTGTCTTATTTTAACAGCCTATAATATTATTACAATGAAAATGATACATTTTTAAAAAATTAAAATTTTAAAATTTTTTGGTTTTTTTATGTCATGTTTAAAAATTAAACAAAACAATTTTTTTATAGAGTTGAGTTATATGATAAGTATCATTTTATTGAAATCAATATATTAAGTTATTTAGATATATAAATATATATATATATATACATATAAATTTAGATGATTATTAATTTATGGTATTATTGAGACTATATTTTTATATTGGGATTTCAAAGTAATTATATCTTATTAATTTATGAAATTTAATTAAATCTTATACTATCCCGACTTGAGATCAAATAACTTTATCAATTTAGAGTATTTAATAATTTTAGAGTATTAATTTACGGAGGTTCTACTATATATATATATATATATATATCGTGTATGTGGCATGATAAACTTGGATGCTTGCGTGCATGTATCATGTGACATTATTCTAAGTTATGATATTGTAATTTGAGATGTATTGAAATAATACAACTCGTATCCATTTCTTTCTAGTTTTTTTCCTTCTTTTGGGTAGAAATGTTTGTTGGAGTAAGCATAAGATCGATGATTTGAGGAACAAATAACTAACAGATTAGATTAGATTTGAGATGATTTATAATTCTTTTTGCAGACAAGAGCCCATTTTTTGAACTCTTTGGCCCAATGCACTAAGAAACTGAACGGTTGTGGAGAAAAAAGAGTACTAGGATTTCATTTTACCTCGGGGACTATAAACGTCATTCAAAGCGTTTGAATCTCTTTTGCTTATTCACCACTACACGCTTCTGTCAAATCATCCCTCTCTCTTGTTCTCTCTCGTCGCCGCAATCATGAGGTCTGTTTTGTCTTCACTCTCTCATTTCGTCGGGCATCAACAAGCAGAGACTCAACCTTCAGAAGAACCCTCAATGCTATCTCTAGTGGAACTTTCTGATTCTCCGCCTGGGAAATTGGACTCACCAATCGTTGCTAATAGAGAAGGTGATTGGTGACTCACTGAGTCATATGACAAAGACCTGGGCGTTAATAATGGAGACTCGGAGGCTGACAAAGACAGAATCTCGCCAGACTAAAAGAAATCAGTTTCTCCAACTACCTCAGAGCAGCCTCTGATCAAAATCACTGAAAATCCACGGGACAAAAATGTGCTTTTACTTAGGTATTATGAGGATATGAAGGTTTCTATTCTCAGTTCCCAAAGGAGTCTAGTTCTTCAATGCGTAATAACCCAGTGGTGGTTAACCTGTCTAATTCAATGGAGTTTTCTTCTCATGGGTCGAAGACCACTCATGCACAGCCAATCTCTAATCGTCTTCGTAAACGGCCACCACCTCCTTCGGTTGTTTCCAAAACCAAGCGTTAGAAGCAAAGTAAGGAGAAAGTTTTCGCTCACGAAGATAAGGAAACTGAACTCAAAGTCTCCGAACCAGTGTTTGTGAAGGAGATGTATGAAATCTCCTCTTCCTCTAAACAAATTTTGGATGAAAAAGTGTTTGTTTTAAATGAAGGAGAAATGATCAAGGATGTTATAGAATTTGCTGGGTTGTTGAGGACTTTGACAGAGATTTCTCTATATGAATGTGAAATTATGTTTGAATTCTTTGCTGTTCTTCCATCGAATCCAATCACTGAAAGGTCTGTTACCGTGAGTCTCAAAGAAATAAGTATATCTTCTCACTAGCTCTTGAAAATGATCTATTTAGCCTTGATGATATTGATGATTCTGCAACCGAAGAAAATTCATATTTTTGACAATGAGGTTGCATCCTTTCTCACGGATGAAGAAATCAAGATCTGGAAGGGCATTCTTTCCTCTTCCTTTACTGAGGTGTACAGGTTTACGTACAAAATATGCTGTCGCAACTGGCATCCAACCAATAATAAGTCCTATGGGCAAAACTACATGCAAGGATTGTGTAGATGTTGCTCCCATGGACTGCCCTTCAATTTTAGACAGATCGTTTTTGTTCATATCTTGCTAGTAGCATAGAATCCTGACATTAAGTTATGGCTCTCGTATACCAGCCTGCTATTTAATATGATCTCCAAACAACATTGAATTCATCTTAAGACAGAATGACAGCCTAAGCCTCCACCTGCGTGGAAACTTGTCAACCACTGCTGCCAAAGGAAAAAAGAAAGCAACTGCAACAGCCAGTAGTGGCACAACTTCTGAGGTTAGCAAGAAACCGTTTGCTGCATAGACTCAGAAGGTTGTATGTCAAACAATTAAACTACTGGAATCTCTCCACCTGCTAGGTAAGTTCCATGTCTTGTTACTATATCATAATATTGTTACGTTTTTAATTCAGTTATGCAATCAAACAGGAGGAGAGGACTCTGAGATAGAGTCTGAAATGTAATCATGGAGAGCATATAAGGAGATTATCCTGTTTTCATTTTAATCTCGTTCTGCTATTGAAACTATGCTTGCATTTTAATGCCATGTGTGGCCATTGGCAGTATTTTGTTTTCTTTTAAACTAAAATGAAAACCTGGGGTTGTTAGCATAATCATTTATGATATACGTCTCAAGGTGCTTCTCTAAGGTTGTTGGGAGCGAATCTCAACCAAAGAGAAACCGAAGTGCTTCCTTTGCTAAGTTGTGGATGTGATACGGAAGTGGATGGATTGAGGAGTGATCCGCAAGAAGTATGACCGGCTTCTTGATACACTCAACACACTCTAGATCAAGGGGAACCCTCTCAAGATCTCTTAGTGTGGACTGAAACTCTAGGCAAGCGGCTAAGCACTCTCACGGCTAAGGTTTGTGTTAGAAGAAATTCGAGCTTTATTAATCACCAAGTTAAAAAGAATACACGGCTGCAAGGGGACCTTATATAAGGGTCCTATCAGCTAGCCCTAAAGGGCCGACTCAAAGCGAAAAAGAAATAAG
>OVBA01007365.1:0-14758 GCA_900406435.1 Lepidium aucheri | reverse complement strand
TATATATATAAATATATATATATATATATATATATATATTTATATATATATCTGTAATATGAATTATTTATAATATATGAGGGCTTGTAATTTGTCGTATTATTCTTTTTGTTTATAAATATACTTATGTTAACATATAATATAAACTTATTCTATAAATATAATATTTTATATGGTGAGTAATATATGTCCGTTTTCAAAAATTTAAAGCTTGACATATGTAAAACAAAATCTAATTACTCATAAACTATTATTATGTAATTTTTAATTTATTTTGGAATAATTTGATGAAATATATTAGGGGTTAATATAATTATGAAAAACATATCAAATATTTTATTACCACTAAAAGATTACTATCTAGAATTTTCACCATTTTATTGTATTTATTTTCAAGAAAAATTATCGTTAATAATATATTTAAAATATGAATAATTTTGTAAAATTGAAATAATTATATATTTTAATATGAAATCTAATAGAGTTAATTTTTGAATTTTGTATTAATGTAGATTTTTTTATCAACTGGCATAATAGTCTTGTATCTCACTCAAAGGGGTTAATTATTGATGTGTATAGAAATGTAAAGAGAGCAGCACCACTAGCATAGCATGTCTTTGGTGTATCATTGTAAATTTTATTTTTAGAAGTTTGTATTTTTATTTAAATATTTGATATTATCTTGTTTTTTAAATTTGATGAATAAATTCATTTATGAAAGGTTAGTTATTCTTGATTTTAAAAATATATTTTATTAAGTAGAAAATTTGATATACACTAGTTCGCATATTTTATTTGTTGCACATTCATTATTAGATATTTTTGAGTTGATTGATTTATTATCTTCTGGATTTTTCTTATCGTTAAGAACAACTTTGAACTTCACCAAAAAAACAAGAATAATTTTGAAAATAGTAGGATCACACCTAAGATTTTGGAAAAATTGTTTTCATGAACCAAAAAAAATTGAAACAAAAAAAAACAGTAATGTTCATGTAGTATAAAGGTTCTAATCTAATTCGGCGTATTGAGAGGGATAATAGGCAAGAATCTTGTTCTTTAAGGGTAAAGGAGAAAAGCTAATAGGGTAAAAATGCCTGTCAATTATGAAAACTTGGTCTCTTTGTGGAGACATTCTTTTCTAGTTATAAAGCATAGAGACGGTTACAACCAACTCGAAAATTGGAAATATTACAATTATGTTAATATTCAAGCTTATCTAGGAGATTATTGCGAGATTTTCGAAAATATTCCAAATCAAATAGGAATATTTCTATTTCTCTTCTTGATGAAGTGTCAGCCGAGTTTTTCTTATTCTGAGACATGACAAGTTGTCAAGGAGGATTTCTCCCGAGTTGGTGTTGAATAGACGAGACGATTCCTTCACTAATTTGCCGATTTCATGTCATACTCTCGATTGTTGTTCGTGGACCAGAGGTTATGGACCACGTTCGACCTCCATAGAAGCCCAAAAAAAGGTTTGGACTACTTTAAATTACTTAACGTTATCGATGGCCTTGACACCATCCTTGATGATTCATTTCACATCCTTCGAAGACGGACATTCACCAACTTGGTGGTGCCTCTTTAATCCTGGGTATGACCTCCACTTCTGCTGGTATCATAGACATATCCACAGTTTGTTCTGCAGATCTGTGGTCTTCTAGAAAAACTAGCGCGGGGACAAATGAAGGCTGGTTGTCTACCGCTCTTGTGGTGGCAGAGGTTGCCTCTTCCGAGACTGTTCCTAAAAGGAGAAAAAGAGATGTTGCCAACTTCGGGTTCACTCATAAACATACTAGTACAACTCCAGTACCATCTTTCCGCGTTGAATGTGCTAACCTTATGCGCCATATATGGTGCACTCAAGAGCTTTTTCCTCCCCCGGATCAGATGCACAATAAGGATGAATATGAGGAAAAGACTTATTTGATTTTCAAGGTTTGATTTTTCTCATATGTCAGAGTAATGTTATATATATATATATTTAATATTTTGACCTTTCTTTGGCTAGCGCATTGCTCATCTTAATTGTATTCTACTGGATCATGAGAGATCTCGTTCTAGAGGCGGTGAGGATTCTTAGGGGCGACCCACTTGACTGACCGCGCTAGCAGGTCTTATCTCCAACTTGTTAAGGTTAAGTCCAAGTTTTCTAAGGCGGAAGAAGAGCTTCCTTCTGTCAAAGCTGAATTGGCATGAAAGGTTGCTAAAATAGGTTGAGGAGAACTCGACTTTAACGGATTTGCTAAAGTGTTCTGAGGTGGATCGGAGTAGTGCTTTTAAGGCTGCTGAGAAAGCAAAAAATAATTCATCAAAGCTTCGATCTGATTTAGACAAGATCAGAGAGATATTTGATTCTCAGCTTTGTGATGCATTGGTTTCAGAAAAGCTGAAGATTTTTCAAGACTTGTCGAGTTGATTCTCTGATCGCTTTAAGAGGATCATTGCTCGATTTAATGATCTTGATACTAACTTGGCCACTAATCTCTCGTACGCTAAGTACAAGGGTTTGAGCACTGTTCATCAATCATTATCGCGTCGGAATGTCAGCGTTCTTTTAGATTTTATCGAGCATGTGAATGCCGAGTTGGGAATATTTAAGGAGATCGTTGGAAAAGAGGCTTTTTGACATCATTGCTTCCTAACGATTTGGTCGTCCCAACTTTTGAGGCTGGAGAGCCTTCAAGCGTTTCTGGAGCGGCAATTCAACGTTGAAAATCTTAATTCAATATCTTTTTGTAATTACTAAGTCTGTATGTTTGAACATCCTCTCTTTTCTTTTTTTTTAGTTTATTTTTTTGTATCTGGTTCCGTTTGATGGGATCTAAAAACCTTTTTCCTGCAAAATGAATATAAGATGAATTCGGCTACTTTGCCTTGTTATTTGATATAGAAGAAGTTTAAATTTGATTCCAAGCTTTATTTTCAAATGATAAATGAACATGAAGTTCGGATTTAGAGCTTTCTACAAAGCTAACTCTTGGACTTAATATAGCCTTTGACTTAAACTGTCGAAAAGTTGAAAAAACTTTCTGCACAAAAACTAGGTTTCGACTTTAGGTAGGCAAGATACTAGGTCCCATTTTAATTGAGAGATTCAAATCTCTTTTTGCTGAGAACTTGGTCTCGGTTTAAGTATGAGAATTAAATCTCATAGAGTTTTAGTGAGGTTTGGCTTGGCGAGACTTTAATACTCGTATTATTATGTAAATAGTGTGAGAGCTAGGTTTCTTCGTAAAATTAATATGAGAATTAGACCTTAGATTTTTAGGGATAGACCCCGCTATTTTGGCCTTTTGAGAGTTAACCTTGTAAGGTATTTTTCTGAGTTATACTCGGCGAGTTTTTAAAACTTGGCTTAGTACGAGCAAAATTTTAAGATTCAGCAAGATTTTAAGACTCGGATTAGGTCGTGCGAGGTTAAGACTTGGCTTAATACGAGCGAGATTTTAAGACTCAGCGAGATTTTTGACTCGGCTTAATTTAAGGGAGATTTTAGGACTCGACAAGATTTTAAGACTCGAGTTAAGTTGTGAGAGGTTTTAAGACTTGGTTTATAGAGTACGTTCTCGACCGTAGAGGTTTTAAGACTCAAGAAAAGTTTTGCGAGATTCGGCTCACTGAGATTTTAAGAATTAGGTTAGAGTGTAAGGTCTCGGTCTTTCGAGAGATTAAAGACCCGATGAAAGTTTTGCAAGGTTTCAAACTTGGTAAGATTTAAGACTCGGCTTAGAGAATAGGGTCTCGACCTAAATAAAATATGTATAGATATTTCATCTTCTTTTGCTAAATTGGTGATAAGTTTTCTTAAGTTTTAGTTGCAACTGAAGGCTACCTACGTGCCTCTACAGGGATGAAGCCAAGACATAGTTCTAATACATGGTTAAGAATATAGAGAGGCATCAAGACGACACAACTTTAGTAGTTGTAACACTTCAAGTTGATAGAATTCCAGCTTCGTGTAATCCTTTCTCCTTCCATTGTGGCAAGTTTGTATACTATGGGTTTTACAACTTTGCAGATTATGTATGGCCTTTCTCAATTGGCACTGAGTTTTCCTGTAATGAGTTAAGAGGTGTTCTCGAATACGTTGTGGAGCAATGCCTTGTCTCATGTTTCTTCTAGCTTGTCTAGGTTGGTTTCCATTGCATCTTTGTTTGTTTATTTGTTTTCTGGGGAATGCATCCTTCGTAAAGTCGGCATGCTTGCTTCTACGAGTCCTAATGCTTCCATTCCATGAGATAGAGAGAAAGGAGTTTGACCTGTTGAGCATCTCGGAATTGTCTGTGCGATCAGAGTACACCATCTAACTGGTCTGCCCAACATCTCTTCTTCTTTCGAGACGTTTTTTGAGTCTATCTAAAATTTGCTTATTAGTAGCTTCAACTTGTCTTTTTCCTTACAGTTTTTGTAGTGTTGACTGGTTAACTCGTATGTTCCACTTCACATAGAAGTTTGTAAATTTTGCCAATGAACTGGGATCCACTGTCCATAACGATTTTGTAGGGTAGCCAGAGACGACAACTAATATTTTTCTAGATGATCTTGACAACGTTTTTGTCCTCGATCTGAGAGTAACTTCTGTTTCAACCCCCTTAGAAAAGTAGTCGGTCATGACAAGCATGAACTATTTTTGCCGAGAAGAAGGTAGAGGCTAAATTATATCCATTTCCCAGTGCATGAACATGTAAGGCCATATGGACGATGTTAACACCTCAGTTGGATCATGAGTGAAAGGTCCATGTCGTTGGCATCTTTAACACTTTGCCACATACTGTTTGCAATCCCGAGCCACTATGGGTCAATAGTATCCCAAAGTTTGAATTTTCTGCACCAAGGATCATCTGCCTAAATTGTTCCCACCAGCTCTTTCACGTGTTTCTTTCATTACTGGTCTTGTCTCGTCACCATGAATTCAAGTGAGCAAAGTGTCATTCGTACTTCTACAATATAATTTGCTATCGAATTGGACGTAGATAGCACATTTTTATTTTAGTCACCTTGCTGTTTAGTTGTCAACAAGGTTTCACCATCTAAGATATATGCCAAGATTTTGTTTCTCCATACAAAAAACTGTTTAAATGGGAGGTTCAGATTCAAGGCTTGTTATGTCGGATTCTTTTGGCATGTCGGTGATTACCACAACAATGGTAAAATCTCCTTTTGGTATTTGAATGCTTGGTTTGTCAATACTTTCTACCAGGATTATCCTTCTCTTAACCTGGTCGGTTGTTGATGCTAAAGCTGCTAAGGCGTCAGCCAAATTGTTTTATACTTTGGGAATTTCAGTGACCTTGAACTTCAGCTCCTTAGATAGGTCAATGACTACTCTCAATTTAGCCTTTCTTCCGACCGTTCTTTGTATCGTAGCCGCCATTACCTTGGTTGACTACTAATTATGAGTCGCAATAACACTCAATCTGAGTTGCACTGATTTCCTTTGCAAGTCAGATCCTGGCAATTAAAGCTTCATATTCTACTTCACTTTTCCATGCTGGAAAAGCTAGATGAAATGATTGTTCCAAATTTTCCCTAGTTGGGCTTTCCAAACAGATTCTGATTCCAGATCCATGCTACGAGGATAACCCATCGATGAAGAGTTTCCAAGGTTGCAAAGTTTTGCCCTATTCCACCGGTTCTAACATGGGAGCTAGTTCTATCAGAAAACATGCCAATATTTTTGATTTTGCACTAGTTTTTCCTTTGTACTCGATGTTGTACTCACTGAGTTTGATTGCCCATTTAGCTAATCGTCCTGATTGGTTCGAGCTGAGCAGTATTGTTCATAGTGGGTGGTTGGTAAAAATGATGATTGCATGAGAGTGAAAGTATGGTCTTAATTTTCTTGCCGACACGACAACTTCTAAAGCTAATTTCTTGGTGAATAGATATTGAGATTCTGCTCCATCCAAAGATTTTCTAATGTCGAAGACCAAATGTTGGACTCCTCGGTCTTCTCTAACTAGGACACTGCTCACTACTGATACAGAGACCACAATATACAAGTAGTGGTTCACCTTCTTCGAGTTTAGCTAGGATCAACACAATAGATAAGTACTTCTTCAACTTGGAGAAATCATTCTCATTCTCATATTCTTTATCCCACTTGAATTTTTTGTTTCCCCATAAGAGTTGGTAGAAGGGAAGACACTTGTCGGTTGATTGACAGATGAAACGATTCAACATGGCAACTCGTCTTATGAGCCTTTGGACTTCTCATTTTTTTGGTGAAGGTCCTAAACTGCCTTGATTTGTTTTGGATTTGTCTCAACTCCTCTTTGCGTAACTATGTAGCTGAGAAATTTGACTCACATTACTCCAAAAAGACATTTTGCCGGGTTGAGTTTTATCTAATATTCGTTCAGTTTCCTGAAGCATTGTGCTAGATGATCCATATGGTTTTCAGTCTTTCTTGACTTAACCAGCATGTCGTCAATATAGATTTCCATTATTTGGCCAAGTTGATCAGAAAACATCTTGTTGACAAGTCACTAGTATGTCGGACCTGCGTGCTTTAATCAGAATGGCATAACTTTGTAGCAATATGTTCCTATTTCAGTTATAAACGAGGTATTTTCTCTATCTTCTAGTTGTGCACTTATCTGATTGTACCCCGAGAATGCATCCATGAATTAGAGGAGTTCATTTCCCATTGTAGCTTTGATGATTCGAAAGATATTTGGTGGAGAGAAGCTATCCTTTGGGCAAGTTTGTTTCAAATCCATAAAATTGATGCAGTACCACCATTTACCGTTCTTCTTTGGGACAACGACCATGTTGGCCAACCACTAGAGATATTGAGCATCAACAAATTTTTGACTTTGTCGATTACCGTCTTTGTCCGCTCAGGACCTAGTTTCCATCTTTTTTCTTTATTAGCTTGTACGTTGGGTCAACATTTAGTTTGTGGCTTGTTATTCTTGGATTGATTCCATGCATGTCTTTTGTGGACCACGCGAAGGTCTTGACATTTTATTTTAAGAGCAGAGTCATCTTTCTCAGATATCCTTAGTCAATATTACGACCATAGTGACACACTTTGCCGAATCTGTCAAGTGGATGTTTACTAATTCTATAGATGATCGATCCGGCTTCTCAGGTGCAGGAGGATCTGAAATGGCATTGCCGCTGATGGATGCTATTATCATGCAAAACTTGTTTTGTAGCTTCAACTCGGTAATAAAACATGTGCGAGACATCTTCTAGTTGCCTCATAGTTGCCTCGTAGTGTATAGACTCCAATGTTGGTTAGAATTTTTACGCATTGATGATAGCTCAAAGGAATGGCTTTCATCGCGTGGATCCAAAGAGTTCCGAGAATGATGTTGGAGATTGGAGGTTTTTCAACTACTAAGAGTTTAATCCATCTCATGATTCATGCTATGGAAATTGGTAATTTGACTGTTTCTATTGTGTGGATTGAACTTCCATCAAAAGCGGTCAAGGTTCTATCCACTGGTTTGGGCTTGACGTCTAGGTCCCATCTTATCGAGTGTTTCTTTGAAGATTATATCCACCAAACTTCTTGCATTGATATGTATTCCAGATACGTTACAATCAGCATCTCGGAGTTTCACGACGAGGGGATCACTATGAGGGAAAATTATTCCTTCCATGTTTTTTGAGGTGAAGATAATTTCTGCATCAATAGACTTCAAATATTTTCCCGGAGATAAGGCTTTAGAATTGACTATAGCTACAAATTTCCACTCATACTTCTTAATTGACCATGTCGTATTATTGCATGATTGTAACCCTTAACATTTACGTATGTTCTTGCTGGTCCTAACTCAGGGATTTAAATCTCGTCCCTTACTTACTTTGGTTTGTCAGGCGCATCATCTTTATGATTTGCCGGTTTGCTGGCTAAGTCTCACAATTTGACTTATTTTTGATTTTGCATTCGAAATAACCGTGTTTCTTCCTCATAAACGTTCACTTCTCCGTTGCTGAATTTTTCAGCAAGGACGTCTTGCATTTGTTTTTGCTTCGATGTTAGATGTCCAACTCGGTTGTGGAAGGCACAATACTCACTATGGTTATAAGTACTAATCCACGTCTTGTCCCATTGTTACTTAGCTGGACTCTCTGTTTCTCCGACTTGGAAGGCTGCGTACATGTGCCAGTTTCCTTTGTTGTAGTGCTGTCTCGTCTCTTGACATTCATCTTTGGGCCCTTTAGCTTCAGGAGCTTTCAATGCTTTATGTGTTCTAGTCAAAATTTTCTGTATTTCCAGATACTCGGTATGTTTGGCTGTCCTGCACAAAGCGTCCGAGAATGTTGCTGGCCGATTTACAAAGAGATCTCTTTCCAGTGCTCTATCTCTGACCATTCTCATCTCAAGGTCTTGATTGCCATGTCGTCACTTACTTTTTTCTTGGTTATTATTTTTCTGAATCACACTGAGGTATGATTTCAAGGACTCATCATACCCTTGTTTCAAGGATTGTAACTCTGTTACCGAGGTGTCTTGATTGACAAATATAGCGTACTATTTCATGAATAACTCGACTAACTAGTTGAAGCTCTCAATTGACCCAGCCAGGAGTTTTGTGAACCAGATTAATGCGTCTCCGGTCAAGTTTTTGGCAAGAAGTTGACAATATGCTGCCAACCAAGATTAGACATAAAACCAATAAATCCTTAATCTTTTTATAAAAAATAGAAATTTTGATGTTAACAATAGAATTGACAAGTCTTGATCTAGGATCCAAACTCATTTCTAAAACTTTCTATTAACTATCATAGAAAGTGGAGCTAAGCCAAATTCCAGATGTCTAAGCCATTAGCTGGAACATTTCATCATCACACAGAAAAACTGGGAAAAAAACTCAAAAGCTATTAAAATAAAGTAAACAAATCTTGTACATTCAATTGTTGAAAAAAATTAACTAATCAAAATCATGTGTAACATTAGATCCACATGTTCTCTAGTGCTTTTATAGTTTATAAACAACTTTTTTTCTTTTTTTGCCAATAAATAAATTGAAAAAATCCGATCCATAGCTATAATTTACTCCCTAAAATCTTTTTTTTTCTCTCAATTTTGGTAGAGAATAATCTACCCCAAGTACCTGCAAAATTTGTAAAGTAAACATTATCATTAACCTACATATCCTCTGCATAGTTTGTAAACAGTTTGTTAGGAGAATTTACAAACATATAAAAACTGTTTAATTTGTGACATATATCCCATTTAAAGATGATGATGTATTTAAAAAGATAATAATAAAGTTGTAAAAGTGTACAACAAATGACACTAAAGTATATTTAATAAAACTCGACCAAAAAAGTATATTTAATAAAAGAACAATAATTTTTTTACATGGCATAGCTAATGATTTATGTATTTGGAGTTCAATTTTACCTACTGCATGTAGAGGTTAAAATAGATTAATTTTTGTTAAGAGTGGATTTAGTCGATCCAACTATTGACAAAAAAAGTTTTAATTAATGAAAAATTTGCTGATATTGTTATAAGAACAAACTAGATTCTTAGCCGTGTTGCAGTACGAGATAATGGTTTAGAAATATTTTTAATTTAAAATTAAAATATAATTATTATAATTATCATATATCCAATAACATGTAATTATCAAATGATTTATAAATATCTGAATGATATTTAATATTATATTGTTATATTATTATTTTTATTATCAAATAACATGTAATATCAAATGAAATCTAATCAACAAATATCAATTACCTGCAATTTAAGTATTGAATATCAAACATAACTATACAAATCTCAAATATTAGTATGGGAGAACCAAAATGAACCAAGGAGCCGAATGACGTGCCAGACGAGTAATTGAGTGACAGCAACTAGCACGTTATATTTCTATTAGTCTTATTTTAACTTTTAATGATATTTTTATTTTATAAAATTTTTATGACTTGTGTTCGATTATAACTCATATAAGTTTATAAAAGATTATATATGCATTAAAACTTATATTTTTTTTATGAAATAAAATTTTTTTTGAATTGTTTTGATTTAGATTTTTTATCGTATTACTATTTATATATAAAAAATATATGTAAAATTTAATAAAGCTATGACGCTAATAACTAAATAAAAATTATTTATAGAATATTATCATTTTTCTTATAAAAATAAAAAATTGTGTAAATTCTTATTATATACAAAAAAACCATACAAACAAATACAAAAAATGGATACCTGAATATCCGGATCTGATATCCGCATTATCTGTATGTGTATCTGTATTTGCCAGATCACAAAATTTAAAATCTGTATCCCTAGTCGTTTTGGTTGGATATCTGTTTTTTGGATAAAATTTTGGATATGGATTCCAGATATTCGGCATACACGGATATTTAATCTCATACCTAGACCTAATTGGAGAACTTAGGATATTGATCGAGTCGTTCTCGATCTAATGATTAACAAAAAATGATATTGTATTTATTCAATTAGCCAATTTTTTAATGATTGCAATATGAGCGATAAGCGATCCAATATTACAAGTAATTTTAAATCTAATTGTGAGGGATAGATCAAAATAATTGTGGGTTTAATGGACAAAATAATTTTAGTCAAAGGCCCAATTTAATGGACTAAATTATTTTAGTCAAATGCCCATAAATTGTAATCTTAATCATTAGATCCATTGCTCCTTTAACTCAGTATCAAATACAAATACGTATATATATATATATATATATATATATATGTATTTACTTTGTTGAAAGGATAAGATCTAGGATAATAATCAGAGAGAGTCAGCAAATAACAAAATGTTAAGAATAAAGATTACTATGTTGAGATGAGAGATTCTAATGAATCTTCATCTTCTTCTTCGTTGCGCTAAAATCTTCTTCTCTGCTTTTTTGTTTTTCTCTAATTTAAGCTTCCTTGTCTTTCTTTTCTTCAATTTCTTTATGAGACAATGGTTTGATCGATAAGTGCACATCGATGAAGCACACATAGACAATTCTGTAAGTAATCACTCTCTTGGATGATGTATTTCATAGAGTGATGAATTGCTTCAGCAGAAAAGCATTGCGCTTTGCCTCTGTTCTTCATTTTTCTGTGACATATTCATCAAGATTCTTCATCACTTTTTAAATTCTACAATCATATCCAACAATCTTAAGCAATTCTTTATCGATTAGAAGACTATTAACAAAGAACGGCGTGTTACCTAACTTATCCAAACTAATCTTGTAGAAAGTTCTTCTGGAAGTGGCAAGAAGAAGTGGAAAGACAAGAAGAGGACCAAGGATAACAAGAACCCACAAAAACAATCTGTTGAGTTTAAGAAGACGGTGAAATGATGGAATTGTGGAAAGTTGGGTCATAAGAAGCATAAATGCAAACTATCACAACAACAAAAAGAGAATACTCAAGCTTATCCGACAGAAGACATTGTTGCTGTTGTTACTGAGATTCATGCTGCTATTGAAAAGGTGGAATGGATTGTAGGATCTAGATCTACAAGGCACATCTGCAACAAGAAATCTTTCTTTCAGAAGGATGGACGACAATGGCAGTAGCACAGTCTACTTGGGCAATGCAAAGGGTATGAAAGTTAAAGGAATTTGAGAAGAGGAATCGAAGATGTCATCAGGGAGATCTCTCACCTTAACTAAGACTCTTTTTGTGCCTAAAATGCGTAGAAACTTGATCTCTAGTGCACTATTAATGAATGTTGGTGTTAAACAAATTATTGAGGCTGAGATGTTAGTTTTAACTAAGAATGGGATGTATGTGGGTAAAGCTTTCTGTTGTGGTAATCTCTTTGTACTAGAAACTGCTGATGTGAATAAAGAGAATGATTCGGCTTACTTGGTTTCTAGTCTTAATACTTGGCATAGTATACTTGGTCATTTATATGTCAAAATCAATCAAAAGACTAAAACAAGCTGATCTGATTCATGATTCTATCGATTCTAGTATATAAATGTGTGAAATCTGTGTTGAAGCTAAGCATGCTAGATTACCCTTTAGAAAACATTTGTCTCGTTCTTGATGTCTCCTTGAATTATTCCACTCTGATATTGCATATTTTAAAAACACACCTAGCAGAGGAGGAAAAGGCTATTACATAATATTTGTAGATGACTTTCCAGGTTTACTTGTGTTGTTTTTATTAAAATCAAAAGATGAAGCCTTTGGTATGTTTGTTCGATTTGAAAATGAAGCAGACTGAAAGATAAAAAGGTTAAGATGAGATAGAGAAGGCGAATATATGTCTAACAAGTTTAGGTGTTTTTGTATTGATGAAGGTATAATTCATGAGACATCAGCTCTGTATTTCCCATAACAAAATAGGATAGCTGAGAGAAAGAGTAGAACCCTCAAGAAAATGATGAATGCTATGCTCTTAAGCTCTAGATTGTGTGATCAAATATGGGGGGGGGAGTAGTACTTACTGCATATTATATTCTCAATAGATTTCCTCACAAAGGTATCTGTGTAACTCCCTACGAATTATGAAAAGGGTTTCCTCCAAATCTTAAGTATATGCGTGTTTGGGGCTGTCTAGTAAAGGTATGTTTACATGATTTTAAAAGAAGCAATATAGGTTCTAAGGCAACAGATGTTGTTCTCGTTGCTTATGCAAGTAATAGTGCTGCTATAAATGCATTTGCTTTGATAAAGATACGATGAATCTTGGTCATGTAGTTGAGTCACGAGACATAGAATTCTTTGAGGAGATTTGTCCATTTAAGAAATCAAGTGCTGCTGGTGTTTCTTTAACTTCTCTTTCAAGAATTATAGAAAATTCATATTCAACGTTGAATATGTCTAAGAAGAGAGGAAAAGAGAATATAGAAATCTCTTAACCAAGAAGGAGTAAGAGAATGAGATTCTCTACAGATTTTGGTGCAGATTTCATAACAAACTTTCTTGTAGATAAAAATGAGTTGAGTGAAGAAATTGTCCTCACATTCTTATTAGAAGAAGATCCGATGACATATTTGGAAGCAATGAAATCTATTAATGCTCTATTCTGGAAAGAAGTTGTTGAGAGTGAGTATGATTCAAATTATTGCTAATCACACTTGGGAAATTGTAGATCACCAAAATGGATGCAAAGCCTTGAAGTGTAAATGGATCCTAAAGAAGAAGTTGATGGCTGATGGCACAATAGACAAATTCAAAGCTAGACTGGCGGCTCAAGGTTATACTCAAAAATAGGAAGTTGATTTTTTGATAGTTTTGCATGTGTCACTAATATTGCATCTTTGAGGTTGCTCTTAGCTGTTGCATCATCACATAGGTTGATCGTACACAAAATGGATGTTAAAACAACTTCTTGAATGGTGACCTAGATGAGGAAATCTATATGATCCAATTGGAAGGTTTGATGATTGAAGGATAAGGAAATAAGGTGTGTAGATTAAAAAAATCTCTGTATGGCTTAAAGCAAGCATCTAAGAAATGGTTCAAAAAGTTTAGTTCAATATTGTTAGAAAATTGATCTACATCAAACTCAGGAGATACTTGCATCTTTTGTAAAGATGTCAAGTCTGATTATGTTATAATATGTCTTTATGTCGATGACATGTTGATTCTAGGATCTAATCTGAACATAGTAGAAGAAACTAAGGCTTTTCTCAGTTCTAAGTTCAGTATGAAAGATCTTAAAGAGGTAGATGTTATCTTGGGAATAAAAGTGTATAAGACAGACAAAAGCTTTAGCTTATCTCAATCTCATTTTCTAGAGAAAGTTCCCAAGAAATTTGGATATTGGATCAACCACCTGCTAGGACTCCATATGATGATTCACTACACTTAAGTAAGAATAGAGGCGAGAGTGTAAGACATAGTGAGTATGCTAGGATTCTGGGTAGTGTGATATATCTTATGAATTGCACAAGGCTATGTATAACTTATGATGTTAGCATTTTAAATAGGTATACTCATAGTCCTAATGATGATCATTGGAATGCAATGGATTATTTAATGAGGTATCTTAAAGGGACTTTGAATTGGAGTCTAGCTTATGATGGATATGCTTGTGTTTTGGAGGCTTTTTATGATGCAAATTGGGTAACAGGCCACAAGGAGATCAATTCCACTAGTGGTTTCATGTTTATGTTGGCAGATGGAGCTGTCTCATGGAGATTGAGAAAGCAAACGTGTATTGCAAGATCCATGATAGAATCCGAGCTAGTAGCATTAGAGTTAGCTGCACAAGAAGCAGATTGGCTAAAGCGTGTGTTTGCAGACTTGCCAATGGTTAGTAAACCTTGTCCTTCTATATTGATAATGTGTGATTCACAAGCTGCCATTAGGGTAGCTATGAATAAGCTTTACAATGGGAAAAAGCGACATATACAGAGGAGACACAAATTGTTAAGAGGGTTGATGGAAGCTGAACTCTTAGCAATAGAATTTGTGAGATCCGTAAAGAATATAGTTGACCCTTTCACGAAAGCTTTGTGTGGTCGTTCGGTTAAAGACAAAACAAAGAAAATGGGTAAGACTTGGACTTGAGTTTTGTGAGATTCTCTGGCTCCTTACCAATGGCATTTATTCACTTAAACCATGGTTCAAAAGGTCAAACAAAGGTAAGATCATGAGAAAACTTGGATAAGTCTGGAGTATACAAACTCGATGAATGATAAAAAGATTTTTCTCGGTCTAAGCTATCAAATCATTGAGGTAAGTGGTTAAGTAAGTGGATGCCGAACCAATACTCAGAGAATGCATGCAAACAACTTATCGGGATACCTAGTTCTAGTTCAGTAGCCTACCAATCTATCACAAAGGCAAGCT